>PVIH01003824.1:0-42724 GCA_004025045.1 Sigmodon hispidus
CCCAGCTTCAGGAGATCCCACTTATTGATTGTTGGTCTTAGTGCCTGTGCCACTGGTGTTATATTTAGGAAGTGGTGGCCTGTGCCAATTTGTAGAAGTGTATTTCCCACTTTCTTTTCTATCAAGTTCAAAGTGGTTGGGGTTAAGTTGAGGTCTTTGATCCACTTGGATTTGAGTTTTGTGCCAAAGGCAGATTTTAACTCAGACTTTTTTGATATGAATTTATACCCTCCTCCCCTTAAACACACTGCCCATTCCTTATTTGTAGTACTGTGTTAGTAAAATTACATCCTTGAGCGCAACAGGGAGATGGATGGCATGATGGCACAGAGGTTCAGGAGACAGGTGAAAAATGGATGCAAGTGGGATTGACCACCTGGCGAAGACTGCACTAATAGAGCCCCCAAACTAGAAAGGCTTCTTGTAAAAGTAAAATGTCTTTACCTCTACTCGCTGCCCCAGGAATCCCAGCATTCCTGGTATCCCTCTCAGGACATGAGGAGATGGGTCCCAGGCAAGGCCATCCCTCTGCCTGTTTGCAAAGGGACACAGAAGCACCTCTGTTATTGTCAATGGAGCTCCTTGATGATGGATGGCAGGCCATTTGTGGAGCCTGAAGCCATTATTCATGAAGAACAATGGTCCACTGGAACCTAACACATTCGGAGAAGAGCATAAGAGAGACAGAAGAGGGGTTATGTGAAACAAAGTCAAAGGGAGACTCAGAAATCTTATTTCCTGGGCCTCGAAACCAGCAGAGATGAAGGTTTCTGGAGGAGCTGTCAGCAAATGTGTGGAGAGTCCAGGATTTAACAGAGGATTACCCTTTTGGACAGCATTACATGGGATATACTTTGGTATGGAAGTATATACTCTGTGTGTGTGTGTGTGTGTGTGTGTGTGTGTCTGTGCGTGTGTGCACGTACACGCAATTTACTTTACTTTGTAGTGAGGAACCCGTGTACAAAGAACTGGGTCAGTAACTTCAGAACCATCAGCAGGAGTTTCCTTTGTAGGAGCATTGATCCCTGTGCAGGGGTCTGCGAATATAAACAGATGAATGGCTGTTTCACTTGGCTTCGGAATTACTTTCTAAAATACTAGAAACCCCACTGTGTAATATGAGGAAAAGTTAATGCTGTATGTATGAACATGGGGTTAAAGATAATAAAGGCATCCAGTTAGAGACATAGAGTCTCAAGCCTCCTTTGGCTTTGGCTTTGGGTCAGGAAGCATCATCGCTGCACAGTCTGATGCTTTCTGACAGTTGGCTAAGGATGGGATTTCTGGAAGTAGGTGAATTTCTTGATGGTAACAAAGCACACAGCTCCTTACCATGAGGGCTCCATGGCTTGGGAACTGGGCACCTCATTAAGTGAAGGGGAGTAGCCTATTTCACATGATGCCTAGGGCAAGGTTGGCAGAGCTGGTACACATTCTGCCAAGTACTCACTGGGTCTTGGGTCACCCCACAATGGGTGGTAGCCTCCTACTGAAGGGCTATTGGGAATACATCCTAATGGGTGCTTGGTGCATGCCTAGTTGCATTTGGAACTGCTGTTTATTGGTTAATGATTAAGAAACTCATTTCTGGAACAACATGGCCTGGAATCAAGCATAAGCCCTGATGCTTACTGGGTGGATTCCTTGACCCTCTGTAACTTGGGTTTTTTTCATCATAAAATGTGAGACTATAGGGCTGTCCAGATGGTTCTGCAGTTTAAAGTGCCAAGCCTAAGGGCCTGAATTTCATCCCCAGGACCCACATTGCAAAAGGAGGAGACTAACGCCTGCAAATTGTCCTCTGACCTCCATACATGTGCTTTGGAATACATCCACCCCAGCAACACGCTACTCTCTCTCTCTCTCTCTCTCAAATAAATTAACAGAAAAGGAATATAACAGACCATACTTCCTAAAGAGGTTGTACATACTAGATATGTAAAATAAATTAATACTTGTAGAATATTAAATGAACTAATTTACAATATTAATTAAACTAATATATAAAATATTAAATGAGCTAAGATACAGCAGTTGCAATAATATCTGGCACATAACATGACTGTTTTGAGTTATTACTATTGTGTATGTGTGTGAGCAGATGCACATGTGTATGTGGGTACATGAGCACATGTATGCATATGGATGTGGAAGCTAAACAATAAATGTCCTTAGGTGTTGTTCCTCAGGACATATCTACCTTGTTGTTTGAGGCAGGGTCTCTCATTGGGATCTGGAGCTAACTTATTGGACTAGATTATACTGGGTCCACCGAAACATATACTGCTGGGATTACAAGTATGTGCCACCACGTTTGGAATGTTTTACATGGGTCTTGGGGAGCAAACTCAGAACCTTGGACTTGCAAGGCTAGAACCTTACTAAGTCATCATCCCAGCCCTATAAAACTGGTGTGTGATGAAATCTTGCTCCATGTCCACCTTCCTGCTGATGCCAGGAAGGTAGCAGTGGGCATTGTATGGCCCTTCCCTCCTGTACTCAGAGAGTTGGAGGATCAGCCACATAAATGACCATTCTCCGTGATAGGATGTAGCATGTCCTCTCAGAGAAGTGTTGCAGAGATTCATCAATGGGAGAAACAGAGATCAGTTTGCTGAGCCAAGAAAAACCTTCCAGAGAAAAGAGCACTGATTATGAGGTGTAAAGATAGGGCGGAACTTCTGACCTGATGATAGCAGAGAGAGCCTTCACTGCCCTCCCTGCCTTGGAGGCTCTTTTTGTAGGAGTATATGGAGGCTATGCTGCTAATGAAACAGCGCCAGGGAAGGAAAGAATAAAAAACTGGCAGCCATTTCTGAGAGTACTGGGGGAACTCTGAGAAGGGACAAGCCTTCAGGGGATTAAATGACAGGGATGCGTCAACATGTGGACGGGGGTGAGGGAGACTGTGAAGTGTTTGGATTATTCCAGGAGAGAAACAGTCAACAGAAACAAAGGTGCAGGGGTGGGCTTGGGCAGCAGAGTGTATGTGCGTGCATACATGTGCCTGTGTCTGTGTGTGTAGTGTATAAATGTCTGTGTGTGGAAGGGTCTGTATGTGGTGTATGCATATCTGTATGTGTGTGTGGCATATGGATGTTGTGTGTGTGTGTGATATGTATGAATGTCTCTGTGTGTGATATGTATGGATGTCTGTGTGTGCCTCTGTGTGTGTGTGATATATACGGATGTCTGTGTGTGTGATATGTATGGATGTCTGTGTGTGTGTGTGTGTGTGTGTGTGTGTGTGATATATATATGGATGTCTGTGTGTGCCTCTCTGAGTGTGTATGTGTGTGGGTGTATGATATGTATGGATGTCTGTGTGTACCTCTCTCTGTGTGTGTGTGTGTGTGTGTGATATGTATGGATGTCTGTGTGTACCTCTGTGTGTGTGTGTGTGTGTGTGTGTGTGTGTGTATGATATGTATGGATGTCTGTGTGTGTGTGTATATGATATGTATGGATGTCTGTGTGTGCCTCTGTGTGTGTGTGTGTGTGTATGATATGTATAGATGTCTGTGTGTGTGTGTATATGATATGTATGGATGTCTGTGTGTGTGTATGTATGATATGTATGGATGTCTGTGTGTGCCTCTGTGTGTGTGTGTGTGTGTATGATATGTATAGATGTCTGTGTGTGTGATATGTATGGATGTCTGTGTGTGTGTATGTATGATATGTATGGATGTCTGTGTGTGCCTGTGTGTGTGTGTGTGTGCAAATTTGCATGGAAACTCCAAGGCTCACACTGGAGGGAATTTGCCCATAGAGCTTAGAGGATAAGTGTGAGAGGCCGTGGTCCTCAAATCAGGGAGTAGCAAGTGAATTTGATTTTACTCTGAAGATTTTTACAGGCTCATAAAACTGTATATTGTGAGCTTGTAAAGCATCAACTCAATCTACAAAGTAGGATTAACAAGGTATAACAGAAGCAAGGTCCCAGGAACCAAACAGTGCATCTGCTGTATTCATCTTTCAGTTACTTGATTCTCACACTCAGCCCCCAATAGCCCTGCATTGGCAGTAGTAGAAAACCCAGGAAACCAGCAATTGCCATGTTGGACACAACACTGGACAGCTGGCCAGTGTACTGTGACCACTCTCCTGTCAGCCTAAGCATAGAAGAAGAATCAGAGGCTTTGGGTAGATTTGGTCCTTTGATTTCTCTGACACCCAACTTTTTCCTCATCCACTTAGGAAGTATGGGATATCAGTGTACCGATCATTGTCAGACACAGAGTCTGGGCCACCAAAAGGCAATCAGAATGTTCCTTTCCATTGTGAATGCTCCCCAACAGTGTCTGTGCTGCAGGTTGGGAATGGAGAAATCATTTATTCTAAGCTTATGATAAGCAGTGAGCAGTGGGGAATGCAGGAAGGACCCCGCAGTCACTCGCACTGGCTTCCAGCCCACCCTCTATCCTATCCTGTGGTCTCTGTTCTTTCCACCCTTCCTCTTCAAAGCTCCCAGGGAGTCAATGTGTGAGGTGCCCCAGTGGAACTTGGCAGGTCTTAGATTTTCAGCCACTACTTAGCTTCCTGCCTCCATTTCTTCACAAGAGAGACTTTCAAAGAAACCTTGTACCTTGCTCACCAGAGTTTTAGCTCTTCTTTGATCTTGCAAACCGAAGTCTCTCTAGTATCTCAGATTTGGGACCATTTGCATGTTAGATTGACATCAAAGTGGCGTTTGGTGAGTTCTTTCCTAACAAGTTATTTACATCGTTCTTATGCCACCACCGGTGGATTGACATTGTATTCTTCACCATATTGGTTTATAAAGCACCAGTGTGTGCAGACCAAATCTTGGCATGGAGTAGGGATTGATGGGTGAGGGAGATAAAAGCACCCACAGTAGTTATCGTGTTGGGTGTGTACTGCAGTTTGTGGAGACACAGGAACTGTGGTCTCCAGCAGTTTTAAATCTGCTTCTGCATGGAGGAGTCAGAGCCAGGCTGTCACAGGCTGACTCAGTTGGACCTTTCAGGTCAAGACTGAGATAGTTCTGTGTGGTGAGAATATTGGATGGGAAATGGTAGAAGACATTCAAGAACCTGTGAATGTCACTTTAAGAGTTTTCTGATAAGGAAACCTATGCTGTGAGAATTCATGAGTACCAAAATGATCAACAGGACCTCAGCATGTCTTTTCTTTTCTCTGGGCGACTCCCCATCCTCCACATGAGCAATCCTTCCAGCCTCACAATCCATGCTGCACAGTGTGTGGCTCCCACAGTGTGTGGCTCACAGCCTGCAAGCCAGTGTGAAACTGGCTTGGCTCTCGGTCTATTTATCTTATCTCCTATTTATATTTGGAAGCCTGCTTCTTCATCTGTTAGAACTGCCTGCATTGCACGTCCTGGAAATGTCTCTGTTTACCTTGATGTGCTGTGAGCATGATCCAGGGTTATTAATAAAGCAAGGCAGCTTCCCAGCTGCTAGGGCTAAAGAATTGCTATAAAATCGATGGCCGCAGCTGGGGGCTTCAGTTGCCCTAGCAAGAACCCCCACTCTCCACAGGCCCCATCTGACCTTAGGGACCAGAGTGGGACAAGGGCCACTGAAGGGTTTTCTGCTTGGGAACCACTGCCCTGTTTTACCTCCTCCACCCTCAGTTGGTAGAATTCACATTTGTGTACATCCTAGCAACAACAAACAGACAAGATGGTCACACATTCTAAGTATTTAAAAAAATACCAATATCTTACCAAAATAACTGTTTCCACATCTCCTAGAAAGACTCATTTGACCATGGTAGGCCTGCCTTCCCTTGAGGCATCCCACCATCCTGAAGGGCACTGTGTTAAACGGCAGCTCCTCCTTTGTCTGCATTTGCTGTGATAAACACTACAACCAAATGCAACCTGGGAAGAACGGGTTTATTTACCTTCAACATCATGATAAGAGTCCATCATTGAAGGGAAGCGTGCAGACCCCAAGCAAGGCAGGAACTTGGAGGCAGGAACTGACTGTGGAGAAAAGCCCGTTTATGGTTTGGTTCCTCATAACTTGCTCAGCTTTCTATAGTTTTAATTCATTTTAAAATTTTTAGTTATTTTTTTATTTTTGAGATCATCCTGTGTAGCCCAGAGCCACCTGCTCAGGGATGGCACAGTGACCTGGGTCCTCTCACATTAATCACTAATCAAGAAAATGCCCCACAGACTTGCCTACTGGCCAATTTAATGGAGGCATTTTCTTAATTGCCTTTTCTCTTCCCAAATGATTCTAGCTTCTGCCAAATTGACAAAAACTAACCCTAACTCTCTTTCACAGGGGCATGAAGGTTTGTTTGCCAGTCTCCACCCCACCCAACCCTACCCCGTTTTATCTTCGGTATAGAGGAATAAGTTTGCTTCCTTGGACCTGAATGATTTCTCATGAGAGTATAACTATGCACATTATTGATACACAGCCCCAGCTTGCAGTTATTCAAAATAAGAATTTTGTGATGGTACAAACATGATACAATCTATAGAAGACATACTTGAAATGGTGGGTGTTTGTCTCTTGTTAGGCTAGGGATAATCTGTAAGACATTCTTCCATAATGCTGGTCAATGATGCAAGGAGCTACCAGTCACACAATCAAAAGGGAAAACAACCAATATAACACAGTGCACTGTTTCTGGGCTGCAGCAGGCAGGTGTACAAAGAGCATTTGTGTGTGTGTGTGTGTGTGTGCATATATTTGTGGCACATGTGTTTTTACATGCAGATTTGTGTGTGTGTACATGCCTCTGTGTGTGTGTGTGTCTGTGTGTGTGTGTGTGTGTATCCAGAAGTCAACTTTAGGTGTCTTCCTCATTTGCTCTCCATTTTATTTTTTGAGCTTGTTGATTCTAGGCTAACTGTCCAACAAACTCCAGGGATTTGTCTTCTCTGCCTTTCCTCTACCCACTGCTGAGCTTAGGGAGGCCCACCACTGTGAATGGCTTTATGTTGGAGCTGAGGATCTCTGGTCTTCATATCTCACTCTGGTCTTCATATCTCACACTCAACACTTCACCAACCTCGCTGTCTCCTCAACCCTTCTGTGCATTTTTGACTCAGTAGTATTTTTAAGCTGCAGTGGGTTTATGAGCCTTGATCCCTTTGGAAGGGAAGAGAATCTATACACACTGCAGAAACCCTTTCAGCCACCAAGCTCCACATCCCTATCCTTTTCCTCTTTCTGACTCCATTGCAGCCTGCGGAGACAGGGGTAACTGTTGCCCTTTTGCAGCTCAGGTTAAGGAATGAAATGACTGTCCTGTGTCATGGGTTCTGAGTCTCACGTTTGACCATGGCTCTGCAGAGTAGGCAGAATGTGGCCAAGGAGGCAGCAGGTGCCCATGTGAGTGTCAGATTTGAGTCATCCCTGCTGTGAAATCCTGTTCAGGGACCTACCCCTCCCCGTGGGAGCTGAATTTCCTCCACTGTAAAGTGAGGTTACTGCCCTACATCAGAGCTTCTTAATGTGAACATGTGGCCGAGAAGAAAATAACTGAAAGTTAGCATTTTCTCCCATTGCAAAGATAGGCAATAAACCACAATAGCATTAGCAGATTCTGGGACTTTGTTACCAGGAAGAATCAGATATTTTTGTATCCCATTATAGTTATTGGAGATGCCTCAAAATATCATCTGTACTCATCACTACCTCAAGGTTATGATAGTTATTAGACAAGCCGTTAGATCTTGTTATGACTAGGAACAGAAATAAAAATATAACAATCACAAATTTCTCATTTTAACATTTTGATGACTATTTCTATATAATTGGTTTCCTTTGTAATCTGATTGGTTTTTATTTTATGCATTTAAAAGTTGTGGGTCTTTCCTTTTCTGAGAGAGGATCTATGTTTTTCAAGAAAGTGCTGAAGGGCTTCCTGGGACCCTTGAGGTAAGACTTTGCTGAGTCACTGCAGGACCTCAGGTTCCACCAGGCCCAGATGCTCCCTCAACAGCCCAGCCCCTCCCCCTTCACCCAGCCTCATCTGCTTCCACACCTGATGCAGATGCAGCTCCTGTGGGCCCCCTGGAGCTCAGGTGGCATTCAGTCTCAGCAGACCAGTGCCTCTTGGTGTGGTCTACAGTCTAAGGAAGGGTGGTGTTGTCAAAGAAGTGTGGATTGGGTGAAAAGAGGGAGACAGAGACTCTAGGCCCATCCAGGTCTTTTGTGGTGGACAGCATTTAGTGTTCAACTCTTTTGGACTCATCTCTCACATCGGATATCCTCCTTCTTTTCTTTTTTTTTCCCAAGATCCCAGTGGGGGCATCACAGATCCAGAGAATTAGTGTGCTTCTTTTTGTTTTATAGAAAAAGGAACAGGGAGGGCCATAGTCACACAGGATAGGATAGAAGAGGAAAGGAAAGGATGGTGAGATGATGAGGCTGACCTCTGTCCTCCACATGAACGTACATACGTTGGAACACACACACACACACACACACAGAAGGAGGGAAGTTGGCTGACCTCTCTCCATATGAACATGCATACATGTGAACACACACACACACACACACACACACACACACACACGTCAGAGGAAGCTGAGCTGCAGACAGGAGCCAGAGTGGGCTTGTAGGGAAGAGCAGGAACCACTTCTTCTAAAAGCACAAGGTACAGCAGAGCTGCTGGTAAGACCGTACCAGAAGTTCAGAACTTCCGGTGATAGACAACTGTGGCTTCATCTAGGGTCACAAGTGCAGGCAGAAGCGGATAGAAATTGGGAGAGCTTAAGAAGCCAAAGCTAGCAGAGGTAAAAGATGGTTAGCTATGGGATGGAAATGGAGAAGTTCTAAGGGTGACCTAGGTTCTCCACTTGTTGACCCAGGGACCAGCAAAGGAAAACTTTGGGTAGGAGACTGTGGGGTGTGAACTGCCATCTTGGGGAATTTGTGATCAGTAAGTGGTCCTAGCATCAAAATAATTGTTTCTCTTTCATGCTAATTACTCTGTAGTTGAGTACCCCCATCATCCTCCCATGCTTCCATGGCAACTACCAGAGGCTTTAGAAAGTTGTTGTGATAGTTATTGCAAATATGGAATGGAAACATCCGATGCTTTGCGAACTGTCCACAGCCTGAGGTGGTCTCTACCAATGGTTGAGAGCCCAGAATCTCAGAGAATCCTATTACAAAGTGGTACCTCTAGTGTATTTCTGTCTTATAGGATAAAATTGGGAGTCCATAACAAGTGGGACAGCAGTGATGCTGAGTCTGTTTCTCTGACTGTTGGAAGGTAGTATATGTACTTGTGTCCCTAGCATTTGAGACTGTATCACACGATAGCATCATTGGACATCCAGATACTTGGTTTCCAGTATTGTTTCTGTGGCTGCTGAGAGGCCACATAAGCTCTCTGGGCTTTCGTTTCTTAAGTTAAAAGAAGAAATGGTGATGTCTCTAGCTCATTAGGACTATTGAATATTGAAGTTAAAGGTCAATAAATTTGTGTAAAGTTAATGTAATAATTCACAGGTGCATGGTGGGTACTTAGCAACAGTTATTGCTCTGGTTTTTGTTGCATGACCATTTCTTTGCTACTTCAGGAAAGAAAGCAGGAAGAGATGCCAGGCCCCTCTCAGTATGGCTTCTGCCTACCTTTCTGCCCATGCTCCATCTCTTCTTCTTCACTCTTGAGGTCTAGCTACAGCAAGTGACCCATTTTCACCACACAGACCTTCTCTCAGCCTCTAATGCCTTTTTCTAGCCCATGACTAGTAACATCTGAGTCTCTAGGGCCCAGAAAGTGCTCCCTTGTCATCAAGCTTTCTTGATGCCACTAAGGCTAATCTGAGACTCTCTTTTGTCCCAACAGCACTGCTATTTGGCCCTCTCCTGAACATATCAGAGAACTTACTTTGTTCCCTTCACTGAAAACCTCTTGGGCCTTGTCACTTGAAATCGCATGCCATTCTCAGAACTGAGCACATGGTCCACACGTGTGGAGATGCCCTGGCTGAGTGGTTCCAAATTTATTTGGTTGGTAGAGGTGGGGGTGATAGCTCAATCATTCTCCCCATGGCTCCACATAGCAGCTCCACACCTGTCACCTCAGAGGACACTGTACCACTTGGGTCAGAAAGGAGCATGCTGGGTAGGTTTTGCAGCTGGTACAGTAAAGGACTTCCCTCAGGAGAGCTCTAGAGCAGTCAGGCCTAGCCTGTAGGAACAGGGCTACATAGTGACTGGACAGGGTTGCCTGGTGCGCATGACTAGAGGCCCTCGGAGCTGAATCAGCTGCGTCTCTTATATCTGTCTACTTCAGCCTTCATCCTATCCCCACCTTTCTTACTGCAGCCATCGAGGTGCTCAAGAATAAACAGGGCCCTGTGCTTCCAGCTTCAAACCCCTTGACTGCCATCCCCCTGATAGGACCAGAGGTCTGAATATCATCCTTCCCAGCCCACTTGTTCAGGGGCTCTCTCAGAGGCTCATCATCTCTTGCCTGACTGCCTGTATCAACACGGGCCCATATTTCACAGCTCCTAAACCTTCTGATGGTAAAAGGGTGTCCCCACTTCCCATTCTTGTCTATTAGAGAAGAGCCTTCACTGGGTTTTACTATTGAGCATGAGATCCCTTTTTTAGACACACATTATATCACCCAGGATGAGCAGCTGAAGGCTAAAGATGGGAATAGGGAGATGGCTCTTCTGTATAATTCTCATAATTTACATAGATATTGTGATAAAGAGACCCACTTTGTAGATAAAAAAGAAGATGAGGCTTGGAGGTGCTAAGTAGCTTTTCCAGGGTCACATTTGGCACTTTGTGATAGGGTACATAGCCTCTGGGACTCATCCCTTATTGAAGAGCTATTGGCAGCTCATAGTGGCCGGGGAAGAGAGAATCATTCTTTTTTGAGACTGTGACCACATGTAAATCTCCTCTATTCCAGTGAACAGTCTCATAGCTATGTAACTATGGTCAGTACTACCTAAACTTAGTGTGTTATGGGAGAGATAAAAAAACAATGAAGTTGGGAAGGGGTGTGTTGGGAGTATATGAGGAGAGTTGGAGGGGAAAATAGGGTGTGGTTATGATCATATTTGATTGTAAATGTATATGAAATTCTCAAAAATAATTAATTTTTTAAAGTTGGGATTTCTGTATGGATGAGGCTCATGCTCTTTCCATTTTTCTCTACCAGTTCCTTTCCATATGTAGCCCAGAGACGGAGGATGGCAATTGTGTGTCAAATGGAAGGGTGAGCATGAAATTGCTGGGTGGAGAAGATGCTTTTCTAAGCAAGTCTCACTTGCTTGAGTTGTTAAAATTAGAAAGCCTCTCTCCCATTGCTCTATGGGGCTAGCTGAAAATCAACAGCATCCTGCAACATTTTGTATACTTATTAGACCTCTTGTGTTTTTAGATAAATAATAAAAACCATTATTTTTTTGTAGTAAACTCTCCCCCAAAGCAGTGTAATACAGAGCATCCTACTAGGAGAGCCTGAAAATAAGACAGCTGTCTGGAGGCCCTAGATGGTTTTGGGAAAGCCAGTTAATGCACTAGTGTTTCATGCTTGGCCCTATCAGGCCAAGGGGAGTTGTTAGGTGGTAGAGGTTGAGACCTTGTGTCTACAGTATAATTTTTTTTTTATCCTAAATTGCTTCTATCACTCTGACCACACACATGAGATGAAATCTAACTGAGAAGAAGTGAGAAAGGACAGGACCTTTGATTCTAAAATACCCAGGAGAAAGCTCAAGTGAGCATGTTTTGATACCCTAATCAGCAACAGAAGTCCAGGGGAAAAAAATCTAAGGCCCAGAAATGATGACATGGGAAATTACAGTGTATCATCCCCAGGGAGAACTTCCTCACTTGGCCAAATCATCTGGTGGCAAGATGACTGGCCTAGCTTAGATCAACAGTTTTCTGAAAGTGTATGTGTCTGAAGAATAGACACCCGGAGCTTGCACAACACATCTGAGCCTTAGGGTCTCTGGAGCTTCATGAACTTCCTCAACCATGCTGTGATGGGGACATAACTCACTCAGGTCTGGAATCCATCTTGATATAAGATCAACCCAGTAAATGTCTCAGCCCTCCTGGTATGTGGGCCTGGAGTTCAGGTGCTCCCTTTTTAGTGCAGTTAGAGGGATGGCTGTCGCCACTGACCTTACCTTCATCCCCAGCTCTCACACATTGGCACCAGACAGCTCTGGGATGCAGCTATGGTTTCCTCTTTAAGTCCTTGTTTCCCAAGGAGTGTGAGTACCTGACACTCGCCTAACCCTTTCTCAATCACCCTACCTGCTGGATTGGTGTTCTAATGCCAGTTCACCTGGGTTCTGGGTCTTGGTCCTACCCAGACATGGCTATATATTCCCATAGTCTGAGCATCAGACAGACTGTGGGAGAAGAATCCCATGTTCTTGGGCTATAGACTTGACCTGTCTGAGACAAACAAACAAAATCCTGGCTCTACGGCTCAGTGTGTGCTGCTAGGCAATGTTGCCAGCCTTTTAGTTGTCTTGTTTCATCTGTATAATAAGGAAATGACAGCACCTAACTCACAGAATTGTAAATGAAGATGAAACGAAGTGATATTTATAAAGCATTTAGTACAATGCATGGCTCACTTGAGCTGCTCTGGCCACACAATTAGAACAAATTGCCTGTAGTGTTCAAAGCAAGATCTTTTACTAGGTACCCGAAGCCACAGAGGACAGATACCTGGGCAAGCAACTCACAGGGATTTGGGAAATTCAGGCAGATAGGAACAGAGAGAAAGGAACACTACTGCCCCCACAGATGTAATGGATCCAAGTAGAGAGGCTCCAGAATAAGAAGCTGCACTGCCCTGTTGGCAGCTAAGGATACCTCATTGCAATCATAACGGAATTTGCCAATTTGTTGAATCTCTGCTAGATGTCAAACATAAAGACTATCTACCACCCTTCCTCCTTCTCCTGGGTGGGGGAGGCGGCTCAAAGAAAGGAGGTATTGAAGTAGTGACTAGAGAGTTTGGGGATGAGGCTGAGACAGATACAGGACTGACCCTGTCTTGCTCTTAGCTTCTTAATGGAAACCTGACTTTGGCCAGGGCAGTAGAGAAACTCTGATCTTTCTTGGTGCCTCCTTCAGGGTCCAGGATTTACTAACCTTCCCTCCATATGTCAATGGTAAGAGAGGACCAGAGCAAGTTATCAACACATCCCTGGCAACTGGGGTAAATTAACCTGAGAAGATTCTACACTAACCTGAAGAAATGACACCACACCATTTCTTTTCCTGATGCTGTGATAAAAAGCAACTTAAGGGAAAAGGGTTGGATTTCAGCTCACAGTTCAAAGTCCACTCCATCGTGGCTGGAACGTTAAGGCAATGGGAGTTGGAAGCAGTCAGCCACACCTCACCCACAACATGAAACAGAGAACAAAGAATACAAGCTGAAACTCAGCTTACTTCTTCCTTTATCCAGTCCAGAGGCCCCTGCCCAGGGAATGGACCCACCCTCAATAACAATGGCTCTTCCCATGGGTATGCTCAGAGGCTCATAATCCAGGTAACTCTAGAGCCTTTCAAGTTAACAACTGATATCCCACCTGACTCCCTATGTCCCCTCTGGGCCCAGTAGGAGAGAGGGTATAGAGTAAAAAAGAGTTTCAGTAAATTAGGTGACTAGACGCTGTAGTGAGAACAAATTCATGGAGCAGAACAGAGACAGTGAGAAGCAGCCAGAGGAGAGAAGACCCTCTCTTCTCCTTATCTGCTCCCCCCATTTAACTCAGAAAGATAACCTAAGAGGAAATATCCATAAATATATGTCTCACTGTATAGAAAGAAAAATTCATCACGTCAATAATTCTAGTGCAAATTTATTTTTGAACGTGAGAAAGAAGAGGGTAAATTTGATGTAATTACTACATAATTTGACTTAAAAAAATGAGTCCACTGAAGAGACATTTAATGAATGTGGGCACAGAGGGTAGAGATTAGAGCTGTAGAAGAGCGTATGATGTGGGCACCCCCACTTCTAGGTTCTTGTTGCCGAGGCTAAGACTTAAATTTTGTGAATGAAAAAAAAAAAGTGTAATAGTCCTTCATGATCACTCTGAGTCAGAGCTTGGCATTTGCTATGAACCTGGTCTGCCCCCTCATCTTCTTTCTGCCATCATTAAAATGGCATGAACCAGGAATGATGGCACATACCTGTAATGTTAGGGACATGAATAGACACATAGGACACCCAGCAGTGCTGGTCCCAGCTTCTAGAAACAGCTTTCTAAGGCTCAAGGACTCCCCACAGACTTCAGGTTTTAATTTCAACAGAGCAAGAAGTTTGGGGGCTACTCAAAAACCAAGAAACAAACAAACAAAAAAACAGACTTTTGGGGATAGAATTGTAATAGAAAATATGTGCAGAGTGAACAGGAAGGTCCTGTAGAAATCCACCTGAGAGGCATTGGTGGATTGATGGGATTGTGGAATTTAGGATCATGGTTTGTCTCTGCTGGAGTGCTAGGTGCATGGTGCCTTGGTATTTTAATCTGCATATCTTCATCATAAATATTTTTTTCTACATGTCTTAGCAATTAACTCCTTGGGGAGTTAACATGCTCGACTGTGCTAATACAGGGGGAAAGGCCCAGATCTCCCTCAGCTCCTGTGGAGGGAGAAAAGAAACAGATTTAAGGTATATTTGAAGGTAGAATGGATAGGCGTTGGTGCATAATTGCCCAAGGCCAGTGTGGCATGCAGGATGGTGTCAAAACAGCTATCCAGGAGGCTGGTGGAAGCAATTAGGAGACAGTGTTGTGATTGAACAGGCTGGAAGGAAGCTAACAAGAGCAGCTGGGGCAACAGTAAGAATAAAAGGGAACCAAATGGCAAATGCGTTTGTACCAACACGGAGGGTCTGGCACCAGATCAGAAATGGGTAAAGGACAGCAAGCATGTTAACAAAACTAATTGCTAAGACATGTAGAAATAAAAAGAGAGAAAGAGAAAACACATGTTTTAAAAAAAGAAAAAACATGTTTACATTAAAGGTATGCAGATTAAAATACCAAGGTATCAGGTACCTACAACTTGGTCAGAAGTAAGCTAGAAGTTTAATGATTAATATTGCCAAAAGAGCAAGAAGAGTTGGCATGCTCATGGACCGCTGGGAGAGGTTAAAGATGATGCGCTCTTTGGTGGGGGGTGCGGTACTTACACATTTCAGCGGCATAACTTAAGTACATAATCAAACTGACACATGAGAAATACGTATGAAATACTAATTATCAAAAAATTGGAAAGCTTCTATCTCCATCAGTTGGGGATTAATTACCTACCCATCTATATAGCCACTTTAGAGTATGTTATTTTTACTAAGTTAAAAAGACATTAAAGTCAGTGAACATGATGTGGCCTTGCTTTGGAAAATGTCTGAATACATGCTATGTCTACATTTGTTTCTCAATATTCTTATAGAAAGGCCAGAGGGCCTGGATCTAAATGGATACTGCCAGGTGATAGTCATTTTGAAAAATATTTAGTGTATTCTGGTAACTAAAAATGACTTTAAAAGGGAAAGCGATCTATGGCTGTAATATCACAGACTATAATAAAGGATTAGTTGTGCTGTGGATTGGTGGGCAGAGGAGTCCAGGGAGAGGGATTGTTGGACTGGGAGAATCTGATCAGCGCCGTGTTCTCTTGCTGCTTCTGTGGAGAGTCTTCATTGAAGGCATGAGGACTTACACCAGGAAAGCCTAAGCCACTTCTCTAGGCCTTTTCACCTTTTTATTCTCGTCTCATAAAATATTTATGCAAATTAATTTTAAACCAATGACAGGAAGTGGGGACTTAGAGTTCTAACGAGCCCACTCCACACCCTCATCGGCTGGAGTCCAGCACAGCCCCTGGGTAGCTGGGGTTCTGTCCTCATTTCCAGTGACTGTGAAGTCCTTGGTATTATGTGACAGGCTTTTTCTACTCCCTTGGTTACTATCTTGGATCTTTGAATAAAGAATCACTTTCAGTCACATGTTTTGAAGCCTGGATGCTTCTTACTAAAGCGCCCTTTTGGGGAACTTTAAATAGCCACTGATAGGATCTCGCCACTTTATGGAAGCTCTGACAATGTTACAGAATGGGCTGAACCTGCCTTGATTTGGAAATAGGATGTAATTAGCAGCCAAATGCCAAGGAATTATAGATTGCCACTCTGAGAACAGGTTGTAGGAGAGGAAAGGAATATATTCACAGAGCACTGGATTAGAGATGGCAAGTCCTGGCCCCTTCCATTGCTAGCTGTGTGACTCTGGGAAACTTTCGTGACATAACAAAGTGTAAAGTGATCTTGTTATTTTAGCTTTAAAATGGGATAGCTCTAAGATCTGAGGCCACAGAATAGTCAGGGACCAAATGGGAGCATCCCCATAGTGGCAGACAAAGGAACATCTTAGACTTTAAAAGTTATACATTTTAATGAAATGCGGGCACACAGGTTATGTAGACAGCAGCAGAGGCCTGGCAGTTTGTAGACCTTAGTGTGTAGGACAGTTACTATGATGAACTCTTTACACTGCAGGCAGCCTTTTGTCAGTCATAGACTTCATCTTTGTTACAGGGTTGCTTTTTATCAGACCATGGAGAGAAGGGTAATAAATAAAGAGCTACTGGAACTTCCTTTTTTATTTTTTTAAGATTTATTTATTTATTGTGTATACAGTATACAGAAGAGGGTACCAGATGTCATCATAGATGGTTGTGAGCCACCATGTGGTTGCTGAGAATTGAACTCAGGACCTCTGGAAGAACAGTCAGTGCTCTTAACCTCTGAGCCATCTCTCCAGCCCAACATTTCAAGCCTTAAAGATTGAAATAGAAGCAATAAAGAAGACACAAACCAAGGCAACGCTGGAAATAAAATCCTTCTTTTTATAAATTCTTTTAAAGTAAAGTTAAGGGCCAGGGAGATGGCCTGTATGTAAAGTCTCCTATCACCAAGCCCAGCATCCTATGTTTAATTTCTGAACTCACGTGTGAGAGGGAGAGAAGCAATAGCTTCCCCTGACTTCCGGCTGTGAGATGTGACATGCCCCACCCCCACTTGCACACAAAATAAACACCTAAAAAGTAAACTGACAAAAATTCTGAAACTGAAGTAAAGCAAAAATTAAAAGTGAATTGATCTTGAAAATTTAGTAAGTTATGGTATAAATAGCACACAAATATGGCAAAAAGAAATTATGACCGTGGCCCTCAGTGACTGTAGCAGGCTTATGATGGATTGCCAGCCAGTTGAACTAACCCTCTTGGTTGTGAAAATTTTCTGTTGTGGTTGTAAGAATCTTGAGAAGGAAAAGGAAATCTGTATTAGTTTAACAACTGCCACATCATAGGGGTACAGATGGACCAGCTTCCTTTCCTTTCTCTGGACCTCTTGTTTCAAATTTGCAAGTGGAATCTGTGAGTTGCTGGCTTCTCTACCTCCTTTACTTTCCAGAGTGTCAACTGAAGGCTGGGGAGAGTCCAGCAACCAAGCTTGCCCACACTGCACTCTACTGGATCCGAGGTAGACAGTGCTGCTGCCAGAGACCAGAGCACAAGCCTGCAAAGTACTTGGAGAAAGTGACTAAGGAACTGGGAATGAAGCAATGGAAGAAAGACAGTAGCCCTCATCTATGCTAGGGACAAGAAAAGGAAGACTTGTGATCTGAAGAGTCCTTTAGATTTTATGTCCCAATGCCCTGCTATGAGTAATAGTAAACTATGTTCCTGGAATAAAAATAATCATAAGAGTGATTTGCAAATGGGGCTGTAGAGATGGTGCAGCTGTTAGGAACTCTTTACCGCCTCTTCTAGAGGAGCGAGATTTCAGTTTCCAGCACCTGTGTTGGATGGCTCACAACCATCTTTACCTCCCACTCCAATGAACCCAAAGACTGCTTCTGGCCTCCAAGGGCCCCTCACATACACAGTATTCACTCACATATGGGACATACACAAATATACATCAATAAAAATTTAAAAATAAATATTTAAAAAAATAACCCCATATAATAAAAGAGTGTGAGATCGTTCTCCTCATGCTGTTTCTTATGGTGTTCCCAGCATTGTATGTTAATGTTAATGAAAAGTGTGTGCCAAAGTCATTGGAAGGATGAATTTTCCATACTGAGATATAAGTACTACTGGTGTCATGCTTGACACAGAACCATCATCCGGCTTAATTTTTTTATGCTTACTCTTCATTTTGTGAATAGTTTCCTGGTAACCCCTGAGCATCAGAAACATCCTCTGTTCCATGAGCTGGTGAATAAGTGACAGGCAGTATTAGGTGTGGAATTCGTGATGCCTGTGAATTCAGAGGACACCCAGTGTTCATTGTGGTTGTCTTCTTCTTTTACAGATGGACAATCTGAGGCTGAGAGGGGGCTAATGATTTCTCGGACACTTGGGCAGTAGGTAAGTTATGATACTGAATTGGCCCTGAAACAAGGCAAGCATCTGGTCATCTCTGCTGGCACATGCACCCCAGTCTTCTGACTTTTCTGTTTTGTGCAAATGTAAGGAAATGAACTGGGATGGTCTGAAGTATTTGGGTATTAATTAAGTTGTGATTTCTGTTTTATTGCCATGACCTGGTTGAATTTTGATCAGGCAAGTTTGTGAAGATCTCTTGGGCCTGTGTTAGGCCTTTCCTCAGGATGGTGGAACTCATTAGAACCTGGCTGCTATGACACCTGTGATCTGTTCCTTTGGTAATCAGGAGTCAGTGGACCTATACTCAGGTCTTGCAATTACTTCTTCTGTGACATTCAGCAAAATCATTTCACCCTTTATCCTCAGATCTGTTCATTTTTACTGATTCTTTTGAACTGTTTTTCATCAGACTATTAGGCTTCCCAGGTCTGTGCTGGGCACAGAGAGTGACAAGTTAATTTGGAGTAGGCCGCACCTCTGGGATGTAAGCTTCTCCTTTGGTCATTATCGTTTTATGGAAACTTCTAACACCCGCTTTGGGGTTCGTGGTTATAGTGTTTCTGTGATTGATTCATTGGTTGTAGAGTGGAACACCATTGGTGAGTGTTATTTGACTCGGACAGTAAATCTATGGATGAGAATGTGCCATGGGTGTGCTGATATGCAGGCAAATGCCAAGATATTTTTGATCTCAATGAACTTCTCTCTAGGGCTTTTATCTCATGAATGAGAATTCTTTAAAAAATTGTTTGACTGTTTTATACATGTATATAATGAATTTTAGTCATGAATGGCCATTTTAAAGCTATTTCTTAGCAGAAAAAGATGGTGCTGAGGGAAGTGGACATCAGGCTAGGTCCTATGCCCACGCAGGGATATTTTCTGCAGTGGGTTTTTTGTTGTTTGTTTGTTTTGTGTTGTGTTTTTTTTCCCTGTGTCTAAGTCTTTGTTTTACAAAAAGCAATGCCTTCCATTTCCAAAGTGAGGATAGTGTGGGCTCTGGGCAAGCTGATAACCAGAGGGAAACATGCCCAGGGCCAGGTCCAAGTGGCTGAGATTTAACAAATCAGAGACTCTGTCAAGGGCTGAGGAGCACACTCCCCTTCTTGGGCAGTGACCCTGCTGAAGGCTGCCGTTTTCCAGAGCTTAATGGTCCTGGAATCTGAAGCAAACTCTTAACTCCTGCCTTTGCTGAACCTTGCCTCAGGCACTGCATGTAGAGCATAGGGATTAGAGGCTGACTGTTTGTTTATATAGAGGACATCGGGTAGAGGAAGCTCTTGGGCTCCTTCAAAGTCTGGGATTTCAAAGGATGCAGGAATAACCTCAGGCCCAACCTGGTATTTCTATTTGAGTATGTGTTAGGGGTGGCTGGTGGTCCTTTTTAATTGAGAAGACACAAGTTGTGAGTTAAGGGGGAAGGGAGGGAGAGAGAAAGAAAGCATGTGTGTGTGTGTGTGTGTGTGTGTGTGTGTGTGTGTGTGTACAATGCTTAGAAAGCAGTTCTTACAAGAAAATAAATATATCCAGATTGAAGTTTTCAGCAGAGCTTTGAAATGAGCTTTAAAAGATTTAATTTGTATTCCTGTGTCTGCATTAGTAGTGTTTTCCACATGCATGTAGATGTCACCCTCTGCTGAGAAGCCATTAGGTTCCTTGAGAGCTAGTGTTACAGGTGTTTGTGGTCTTCCAATGTGCGCATTGGGGGCTAAACTTGGCACCTATGGAAGAGCAGAAAAGGCTCTAACACTGAGCCATCTCCCCAGACCCTAAAACGACTCTTTACAAGCCTCTGGTCCTCTCTGATGACAATGCAAGGCCAGCTGTCCCTTTAGCCCAGCTAGACCTACCCAGCTCTCTCTTACCTTCTTCTTTGGAGTCAACCACAAACTCTTGCTTCTTATACTCATCTCTCTGTGTCAGGCACCCCGGACATACACCCCCTTTACAGTACCTCCCTTCAAGGCTGGGATCTCTCCCTCCATCTGTCTCATTCAGCACTAATAAAGCAGGTGACTGCCTTGCTCTTGGTGACAGGTGATAGCTGCTATGCTCTTGGAACATCATCCCCCTGATGTTCAATGTTATCCCAGCAAGAATCTTTGGGGTCTTTGTTCAGCATTTGCTCCGAGCTTGGAATTCTGGGACTTCTTCTTTTCTCTGCAGGTCACTTTCAGCTGCAGACAACCAGCAGGGTAAAGCTTTTTCCTTGCCAGGTAGGGTTTCCCTTTATCCCAAACAGGACAAGGGGAAGGCCTGTTGAAAGGCAGACTTGGCTCTACAGTGAGAGCATTTTGCCAGATCTCCTGAGCAGAGCCCGTTCCCAGAGCGATTATCTTTCCTGCATGAGAAGCAGGTGCTTGGTGACAGGAAGCAGGGCAGGCGTAGCAACAGACTTATCAGGCTCTCTACAAGAATGTCGTTCCTGTAAACAGGTCTGGGGCTAGGTTGTTTTGTTCCTCTCACCTGCTCGGTTTGGGGCTGCTGCACTGTAATTTACGCAGCTCTTCTGCAGAGGTAATCAGCCCCTGCAATGGGAAGTTCTGTTTGAAGTACTCCAGTTTATCCCACAGTACTCTGAAAGGAAGGACTGGGGCAGCAGATGCCAGTCTCCAGAGAAGCCTCTGGCTCCCTCCAGAAAGCCCTGTGGAGTAGGTGTGCCTGCGTATGTACGCGAATGCGTGCATGCAGATGTGCATGCATGTTCCTGCACTTTAGTTCTAATTCTACCCTTTTTCACCAAATCTACTCCATCTCTTTGCACAGGCTGTTGCTTAAAGATCTTGAAGGTGTGCCCTGTGTGTGGCTGCCTAGGCAGGGGACAGAGATGTGTTGGGGGTCAGATAAGATGCCTGTCCCTTATATTGACCTATCCAAGGCAGCTTCCCCCTCACATTCTCTGTAACTCCTTCTTCCTCCAAGGCTGTGACATCTCCACTTACCCTTGTTCACAATGGACAAAGCTGGTGGTGTCTGGATTGACAGGATGGCTGCTGTGTGCCTGAAACCTAGCAGAAAACTTTGGAGTCTTTGCTTAAATGGCGGATTTATCCCTTTCTGCCTCCGTTTTTTAAAATGAGGAGCAAATTGCTAATATTCCTTAAGATACACCTGACCAAAATATAATAGCCATGGTTAGTACTTGTCACAGGAGCAGCAGTACTAGGGGTATCAATATTGATAATGTATCCTTTATAGAACTTTATATTCTCCAAGGTTCTTTTACATTTGATTCTCTCAGCAACCCTGAAAAACAAAGAAGACCAGGATCACTGCCTTTACTGGAGATAATGAATCAGAGATGACAAGAAAGAAGATGGAATTTTTTTTCACAGTCAGCTGATGAAGGCCTGGATGGAGCCAGCAAGAGCCCTATAGCTATAATGTTGGGTGGGTGTGTGTGTAAAACTTGGGGTACCTGAGAGAGCCTAGAGTGCCCAGCTTTTCCTGTTCCTCCTGGACCTTCATCCTGGAGGTCTGGTGTATTTATCTGAAGCATTCTACCTGATTCTTGTCAACTGCTTCCTCTATGGATTAGCCTCTGGTTCCCAGGGTTGACATCTTTGACCAACAAATGGACTCCAAAGTAGAAAAGCCACTGAGCATCAATCCTGCCACACATTCTAGTGGCCTGTTGCCTGCCTTCAGATTTGCCTAGATACATAATCCAGGCCTGGGAGAACACAGTCACAGTTTACCCATACATTCCTGATGTCCCTGCTTTCAAGGCTTATTCTACCTCTAGCTAATGAACATTTAGTAATATCAACAAAATCCTCTGGTGACATACTATGTATAACATGCATGCGTGCTTTCTAGCTTTCTTCAAAATAAGATTACTCAGTTTCAAAAAAGTTAGTGAATGAGGTCAAGATTGCAAAAAAGTATCTGGCAATATATATTCAGGTATTTAGACTAGAAGCCATAAGCACTGGCCTTATATGAAGCATACAATACCTATGCCAAATGGGGTGTCACTGACTGGTTCTAGTTTGTTTTTTGTTTTGTTTTATTTTGTTTTTACAAATAATGCTACATCCCAACCTTTGGTTGTCTGTAGTCCTCTTCCATTAGATAGTGAGGAGGTTCCCTAAGGTAGTAACTAGAAGCTCCAGCCTCAGCAGGCCACAGGATCTGTTGCAACTAAGGGAATCAGGATGGAATAATCAGCAGTGTTAGCAGTAAGTTATTGACTGTGTGTTAATCATGCGCAGCACTAAGGACTTTCACATGTCACTTAAGGATGAGCTGAGACCCCAAGAACTGCCAGGTGAGGTGATTTTTCCCTGTGTAGCCATTCTAAGAACAAACTCCTTTTAAATGGTACAGGGTTTAGTCACTCTGCATGGCCTCTTGATGCAATCCACACAGATATTTGAGTCTGGTGCTGACATAACATGGCTTGTACTAAACTAAGCTGTACTAAACTGGTGTTCAGTGGCACTCTATTGTAGTAAGTACAAGTGTATTCTAAAAGAATGATTTAAAAAAAAAACAAGCACGCGAAATCCATAAACTTACACAGAGCTTGCTGTCATTATCAAGTTGTGTATACTGTAGGCAACGTACATGCCATACTTTAATACCTCTGGCTTTGCAATAGCTTGTTTACATTAGCATCACCATAATCATATGAATAACACATTGAACTCTACCTTGGTAATGATGTTACCACAAAGCAATAAGATTTCTATCAGCTCAGTTATAATCTCAGGAGAATTTGATTGCATATGTGGTCTGTTATTGATCAAAATATCCCTGTGTGACAAATGACTACATTATTTTTTTTTAATTTTTGCAGCAACCTCTACACTAGATGCTATAGTTATCCCCATCTCATAGTAAAGGCAATGGCTTGGACATGGTTAGTCACTTTCCCAGGTTGCACAGCTTAAAAATAACAGATTTAAGGAGGGATCTGGCCTAATAGACACAGAGCTGGCATTCACCGGATGTCCTGCCCACTGAGAAGCACTGATTTCTTTAAATACTCTTCCTCATAGACACAGTTGGTGGTAATGGCTGCATCTGTGTATTCCCATGTATTCCCATGTCATGCACTGTCATTCAAATCTAGTGCATGACAATCGAAAGTAGTGTTTCCATGCAGCCAGGGCAAAGCTAGAAAAGGTTGAGAAGCCATGTAATGTATAAAATATGATATAAAGAGCCACTAATAGAATCAATGTAATATGCAGTCTTTCTGGGGAGTAGACCTTATTTGTAACATACAAGTAAAACAGGGAGATCATCATAGGAAAACATTGCAGCCACAATTCTCTAGGGATTTTTTTATTTTTAAGATCTGGCAAGTTTTGTACAGCCAAACCATTTCTGAGTGAGGCCTAGTGTGTGTGTTGGGGGGTGGGGGGTTGGGAGTTAGAGGCAAATCTTGATGCATTGCTCTCAAGGGACCACCTTCTTTTCCCTGTGCCTTCCCACAAGACCTCCTGGGCCTGTGACGTGTTTCATCATGTGGAGTTTCATCTTATGCAAGCTGTCGAAATGGTCCTCCAGTCTCATTGTGGCAAGATAATTGACCCCTTGTGACTTTGGCCAAAGGGTAGTAGGAACACGTGCTCTTATAAAGTCAAGCAACAGAGAAGCGAACTGATTCAGGAAAGAGGCTCCTTGGAGAGGCTCCACAGGTTACTGGAATGTGACTAGATTTCTGATGGAATTCATAAGCTTCCAGGGTTCCCTCACATTGTATGAATTAAGGCTATGTTCAGATTCTTGAAGACAGCAATGACTAAATGGACTCCTATAGAATAAGAACCAGTGCCGGGGAACCTGATTGGTGAATTGAAAGGTAACCACGTGGTGGCCAATGAGCTACAGCATCATAGACTTGCCTTTGGATAGAATCAGAGCATTGCTTTCTAAGTAGCTGTCCCTGAGCACCAAAGGGAGAGGCTGCCCTGTCACTTTCCTACACAGCAGTGGTTGTTTACCCAAACTCTTGAGAGCATCCGAATGGGACAGGAATCCTCTCTGGGACTTTCATATAAGATAAGCTAAAAATTCTTTTCTAACTCCAGGCCCCAGCTGTGGAGTCACCTCTCTATGTATATGTTAGGTTTCTAAGATGCTGAGGCAGATATCCAGCTGGGACATCCAATCCTCATGAAAGTATTGTTCTGAAGCCCACAGCCATTCCTATTGTCTATTTTCGTTGTTCAGTGCCCATGTACCACAGTTGGTAAATAGTTCGCATTGGACTTCCGTTGCAAGCTGTTCTCTGTGCAGAGCCAAGGGGACTGCCTCCAGCAGTTGCTCTCCACACAGGTCCAGCAGGACAATGACTAGCCATTGAGCCATCCCTTCAGCAAACACCCAGGCTTGCTGACAACTGCCTGTTCTGCTTGCTAGTCCACCATAAGGCAGTAAGGTCCCTGCGAAGTCACCAGTTCACACTGGCACATGGGCCTGGTGGACTTGCATGTAGCTCAACCTTCCCATCAGATCAAAAGCCCAAGTTTCATTGCAGCATCAAAAGCCCAAGTTTCATTGCAGCAGCAGGGCCTGGGAACGGGATCTATCGTTGCTGTCTCAGCCACCACATGTGCCTTCAGTGAACAGGCAGCACCACACTGTATCACATGACTCTGAGATTCACCCCACAGAGCAGGTGTGAGCAGAAGCCTTAAAAGTCTTAAACAGTGAGGCTTCTCAGGCAGAGCCCCTCCTGAGTAACCCTCACCCGCTTTATTCCAAAAAGACAAAGAGTAAAAGGAATGGCAGAAGAAATATTCTATGAAGGTAAGTGTGTGCACTCGGGATCCAGGTAGACCATAGGTGAATCTCATCTCAGTTTCTTGTGTAGAACATGAATGATGATAGAATGACATTTAACATTTACCATGTGCCCATAAGAATTTATGTAGATGACAGTCCTTGCTAAGAAAATATGACATGGCTCTTCATCTTACAGATGGGGAAACAGGCAGGGATGATGGGGCAACTTCTCTAAGGTCACATGGACAAATGGCAGAGCTAGGCCTAACACTTAGATAGCATGGTGGCAGGAGCCATAGTTAATCTGTGTGCTTCTCTGACTCTATGGGGCGCTGTGTAGGGATTGTGGGGAACATTCCTGGCCCAGGGATTAGAGCAGGGCTCCATTTCTATCTACTTGTTCTGTATCTGTCAGAAGCAGAAAGCACTTCTATTCAGAGCTCCTTCTGTGTGCTCAGTACTGTACTCTAGGTTCATCATCTCCTTTCAGTACCACAGCCCTTCCTTCTGAGTCCTGATCCAATCATACAGGTGAGTGACAAGTCTTCTCTCCAATGAGCTACCCATTGAGGGAGAGTCCAAGCAGGATCAGGAAGGCTCTTATCCAGCCTGTAGCAGGGACTTTGGCATTGAAGGGTTATACCATCTCCTGTCTCCACTGCTTTTCCATGTTTTCCAGGACTCTCTCCTGAAAGGCATCAGAATCAAGAAAGACAGAGTTCAGCCTTGGCTTTACAATATAAGTTCTGTGTGGGATGGGAGTCAGTTAACCTGTCTGTGCCTTTTGTTTGAAAGAGTTATTGATAACCTAGCATCACTGTGCCTAAGATAATACTAAGTTGATGCTGACTGCCTCATGCTGAGAGTCAGTAGGGGGAATGTACTCTTCAGGCTCCTGATGACAACTTTGATCTATGATGATCCCCAAAACTAAACTTCGGATAAGAGCAATCTCATCTAGAGTCAGAGGCTAGGAGAAGGAGTGTCTGAAATGGGAGAAAATAGCCAAACCAGCAAAATTTTACCTTGGATATCAGCAAAGAAGAAAAAAAAATGCAGAACTTGTCTTTGAATCTCCGTGGCACTTAGGAAAAAGGAAAACTGATGGAATATGAGTTGTTCTCCTTGGCAACACCAAGTGCTTTTGGAGGAGGAAATATAGATGCCAAGCTATTAGGGAGGCACAGAGACACAGAGGTTATATAGGAATACATGATGGGTTGAGTCGGGTATCCCTGCATGGGACTGGGAAAGATTTCCTTACAGAAGGTTTATAGGGGCACACTCCTCAAACCAATCACTGTAAGTGAGACTAGGAACCAGGACAAGGTGGACAGTGTAGGGGGGTGAGATAGTCATAGCTGTCCTTCAGTTGACCCATTGCAAACGGGCTGGGATGCCTCTTCAGATAGCCCACATTACATCTAATGTAGTTTACCTTACTGCCACTGTAGTGACAGCTGCATACTGCCCACAGGTGACCAATCTTTTCAGCTGAAGGCCATTTCTAAAGAGAGGCTCACCTGAGGATCCAACAGCAACCTTCTCTAGAGAAGTGAGCGCTTTGGTTCCTTTGTACACAGCCAGCAGCCTGCCAGCCCCCCCTAGACTTCCCTGGTTAACACTGAGCTCCTTACTACTGTGTTTCAATGAAGTCCCAGAACTCCCCCAAATGCGGTGCTCTAGATAAATGTTCTCAATTGCTGGAATCCACTCTCGAGAAGGAACTTATTTGTTCGTTTTGCCCTCTTCATCTGGAGGGGACGTTTATTGATGGTGTAATAATAAGTCTTCAGTGTTATGATTGAGCTGCCAAGATCAAACACTTGGCAGACCTCAGACAATTTCCCTGACATGTCTGCTGGAAAATGTGATTTTCTTGTATTTTTCCTTATTATGCTCCCTGACCACATCCCATCTGAGTGCAGACTTGTGTTCCCCTTGCCTCGCTCAATGCCCTTCTCCCCACCCCAAAGTCATTTTTTTCCCTTGTATTTCCTAGTCTATACTCTGTTCCCAACTATGGTTAATCCTAGTAAGCCTGACTGTGCAATTAGCCCTGTACCCTTTCTAACCATGGCAGGTTGTGTCCATGTTAGTGGATGTGGATGACCTAAGGGAGCTGGGCAGGCTACAGTGTTTTCTGAAGATCAGATATCCTGTGAGAGATAAAAAACCAGGCTTTATCTTGGCCCCATGGCCCCATAAGTCTGTGTTTCTGTGTGCTTCCTTTGCCATATTTGCTAGGGTTACATTTTTTTATTAACAAGTGCAAGTGCACATGTGTATATGTGTGCCTGCATGCATGTGTGTGTGTGTGTGTGTGCATATATGTGTGTGTGGATGCATATGTGGATGCCATCCTCAATAACTTTCCACCTTATTTTTTGAGACAATCTTTCAGTGGACCTGGAGCTCATCAGTTTGAACAGAGAGTTCCAGGGATCCTCCTGTCTCCATGCTAGGATTATAGAGGTACACTACTACACAGATTTTTACATGAATACTGTGGATCAAATTCAGGTTCTCATACTTTAAAATATAGTAATCACTTTACCCATTTATCCATTTCTCCAGCTCTTGGGATGATGTCTGAATGGTGTTCCTCGATGAGTGGGGTCTGAATTTGGTTGTTATTCCAATGTGTTTCTTGTTAACTTCTGAGTCACTGGAAATTATGTTAGAGTTGTGGGAGGTACCCATCCCTGCCCTCACCTTCCAAACATACTGGACATTTGGAGAACCTTCTATTCCTTCCCTAATATGAGCAGACTAGACCTTTTATTCCCTTCTACGTGTTTCACCTGCAAGGGGCCTTTGGGATCACAAACTGCTGTCAGAGCCAATAGGCTTGTGTAGACACCTAAGCCAAGTCAGGATTGGTAATGATTCTGGATAAATGACACTAAGCTTGGTCTAGCTGGCCAGCTGCCACAATCTGGACAGTGCCTCTCTAGGCTTGCTGGAGTCTTTGAATGGAATGTCTGCATTCTCCTACTATCCTTGCCTTTATGGAAGTTGGTTTTGGTAAAGGCAATACTATGGTTGTAACTTGGAAGCAGACTGCACCAGAACCTAAGATAGATTAGAGCATTTCAAAGAAGACCCACTGAGGTCCAGTTCTATGCCAAGTGTTGAACTAAAGCCCGTAGCATCATAGGCATAAAGCCAGTGTTCCACAAACATGGTTCCTCAGCTCCTTGACATTGAATGTCTTCTGTACTGTTTGTGGATTGTGCCTTAGGCACTTGAGACAATGACATCTCTATAGAGAATGAAATTTAGAATCAGCACGATTAAATAAAAAGCTTGATTCAAATATTCACTTATGTCTCTGCTACAGATTTTCTGTGCAGCCAGAGATAAGTCATTTGACCTCTCTGGCTTTCAAGGTTACTATGGTATCTGTATAGACTATGTTTACAGTATTGCTCAGGCCCCAAATATTGGGGGAACAACAGTATAATGATGGTGTTCTGGAAATGACAAATGCTCTGCTTTCTTGCCATGGCCTAACTTTTCTTAGGGAAACACAGAAATTATTTGATTCACCTCAGACTGTCACTAATAGATGAATAAACAACTCTATACCAGTGTAGCTTGGTAAACCAATGCATTTACTGAAGTTATTTATAGAAGCATAAGTGCTTTCTTATGCAAGCTCAAGTGACTCAAAGGTACCACACCACCAAACAGTACCAATTCCTGATCAATCGCCTCCCTTCCGTATTTTTCAGCATCTCTTCATACTACCACCCCTCACCAAACTATAACTGGTTCATTGTCATTACTGTGGGCCTGGCAATAACTGAATTCTTCTGCTTGTCTCTCTGTCATGTCTGTGTCCAAGGTCTTCTGTAGGTCACCTTAGCTGCTCTGCTTCATGATGGCTAATGATCATGTTCCACCAAAAGGAAAAACACTCTCCTTCCACTCATGACTTAGTAATATCACTGGGGAAGTACTTACCAGACATTGATGATATGCAGACCAGGGTTGTTTCTTGGAAGATGGCATTATATCTTCATTGGATGGTCTAAGGGCAATGAGTCCTAGGGTTTCTGTCTGACATGATACTCCCTGTACCCTAAGAAAGGGAAAGGCATGTTTAGGTTATCCTACCACTATGACTTGGGAAAATTCCTGTTTCTTGTGTGAGGATTCATCTTCCCAACATCTTCCTGGTAGTAGAGGCTGGGTCACTCAGCTGAGGCAGGAATAGTAAACTGGAATGGATTCCATCTGTCTTGGTGGCTGCATGAGACCAAAGGCCCCAGCTCTTCAAAACTAGCTTGTCATTTTTAAGTCGGGTTACCATCTTTTCTTATGACCATTGTCTGAGAAGTGCATGAGATGGTATGTATGAAAGCATACCACAAAGCGAACAAAGGCTAGGGTGAAAGTTTGTAGCTGTGGTTCTGTTTTTTTTTTTCCTTCGCCTCAATTTGTTGGTCTAGGCTCTCACCATGAGTGTAGAAATGTATTTTCTCTGTGCACATGGCTACCCAGCAAGCCATGTATGAATAATTGCTACGCTTTCCCCATGAACACCATGGAGAAACTGCTATGTTTATCATCTACTTCCAAATCTAACATATGTAAAAACAAAGCCTCATGTTGATCCATCTTTGTCCCAAGTAGGTAGTTGATGCTCTAGAATTGAGTGAATGAATGAGAAAAAACAAGCATGGTGGGAACCTGATGCACACCACTCTGGGCATGGAAGGCTTCATGTAATTCTCATGGTGGCTTTGGAGGGTTGGTGTTATTCTGCATCTGAGAAAAGGGCACTTGGGTTCAGATAGGCAAGGACACGTATTCAATAGCACATGGTCCTCAAGTAGCATCCTAAGGGTTAGAAACCTCAGCTCTCCTACCTCTAAACCTGGGGCCCATTTTCTATAGCAAGCTCCATTCCCTGTCTCCTTCTCTTTTTCTTATTGTTCCACAAACAACAATAATGAGAAAGGAAATAAAATCACCTTCCGTCTCACCACTTCTATCAAGTCAGCTGTTTCCATTTTTTCTAGATTCCCTACAGCCTCTTTCTTGCATATTTCTTATAACAGCATTATTGAGATATAATTCACATGCCATAAAATCCACCCTTTTAAAGCATACAATTCCCTGGTTTTTAGAATACTCACAGAGTTGTGCAGCCATCATCACTATCTAATTTTAGAACATTCCATCACCCCCCCTCAAAGAAAACCTCATTAGCAGTCATTCAACATCCTACATATCTGCCATCCCTGGCAACCACTAATCTACTTTCTCTCTTCATGGACCTGTCTATTCTGAAGATTTTATATAAATGGAATCATACAAGATGCTGCCTTTCTGTCTGTTTTCTTTCACTTAGCATATTTTTTTTTCATTGTTCATCCATGTTGTAGCATGAATCAGTATTTTTCTCTTAACACACACACACACACACACACACACACACCTTAACAATGTTTACTCATTTATCACTTCACAAACACTTGAATTGCTTCTACTTCTTGACTATTTTAAATACTCATTTATGTGCAGAATTTTGTGGATATATATTTTTTTGGTTCTTTGAGTATATTCAGAGAATGATATTGCTAGGTGATACATTCTTTGGATATATCCTTAGGGTGATATTGCTGGGTCCTACATTCTTTGAGTATATCCTAAAGGTGATACTATTATGTATTACATTCTTGGAGTATATTCTGGAGGCAATACTTCTAAGCTATATATACATTCTTTGAATATATTCTGAGAATTCTGTTGCTAGGTCCCACATTCTTTGGGTATATTCTGAGGGTATTATAGCCAGGCCCTATATTTTTTTTTATTATATTCTGTGGGTGATATTGCTGAGTCCTACATTCTTTGAGTATATTCAGAGTGTGATTTTTAGTAGGTATACATTCTTTGGGTAGGTTCCAAAAGTGATGCTTTAGGTCCTACATTCTTTAGGTATATCCTGAGGATGCTTTTGCTAAGTCCTACAGTCTTTGAGTGAAACCTAGGAATGATATTGCAAGGTTCTATATTCTTTGGATATATATCCTGAGGGTGATATATTAGGTCCTATATTCTTTGAGTATATCCTGGGGTTAATATTTTCAGGTCTACATTATAAATTTATGGTGGTTAATATTTTCAAGAACTGCCAACAAGATTTTAAAAGCAGCTATACCATTCAATTCCTCTAGACATGCATGAGGTTTCCAAATTTTTATATCCTTTCTATTCACTGCTTTTTATTATGTCTTTGTTTAGACATTTTAGAGGTTTTGATGCATTAATCTTGTGGTTTTGATTTGGATTTCTGTAATGAGTAATAGTGACATCTTTACATGTGATTATTGGCAATTTAAAAATTTCTCTGGCAAAATGTCTATTATAGTGCTTTGCCTATTTGCTAGTTGGCATGTCTGTCTTTTTTATTGCTGTTATAATATTTCATATATTCTTGATTAAATTCATTTGTTCATAATTTGAGAGTATTTCCTCCCCTTCTATAAGTTGTCATTTCCCTTTCTGAAAGGCAAATCCTTAAATTTTTGATGAAGTCCAATTCAGGTTCTATTTCTCTTTTGTTGTCTGTGATTTTTATGTCACATCAAAGAAACCACTGCTTCTCCCAAATCAGGAAGCTTTTTCACTCTGTTTTCCTCTAATAATTTTAACTCTTAGATCTAGTTCTGTGATCCGTTGTAAGTTAAGCTTTGTATCTTGAATAATATCTGAGTACAACTTTACTCATTTGCATGAAGATGTTCAATTATCTTTACATCATTGATTAAAAAGACTTTCCTTTCCCATTCATTTGTCTTGGTTTTTGTCAGAAATCAATTGAGCATAAATGTGAGGATTTATTCCTGAGCTCTTCATTTTATTCCCCCGATCTATGCCCTTCCCATGACCCTTGTCTTTATTTTTGTCCCTGCACAGCAGTTTTAAAGTTGAGAACTCTGGGTACCTCAACTTTTTTCTTGCTTTCCAAGTCTTCTGTATCTCATGCATTTACATGTATATTTTAGGAGATACATCTCAGTTTCTTTCTTTTAAAGATTTATTTATTTTATGAATGAATACTCTACAGAAGGGGACATCAGATCCCACTATAAATGGATGTGGTTGCTGGGGATTAAATTCCAGACCCCTGGAATTTAAGAGCAGCCAGTGATCTTAACTGCTGAACTATCTCTCCTGGCTCACATCTCAGTTTCTAAAAATAAAACAAAATACAAATATTAATTCTAATAGTAGATCATTTGATTTATGGAAATGGGATATTAACCTAATTAATTAAGACTTTACAATTTTTTATCTATGTGATTTTTTTAAAAAATACTCAATATGCATTTTTGTACTTATTTTCTTAAATGTGTTCTTATTCTATTTCTTTTGGATAACATTGCATATAAAGTTGTTTTCTTGATTGCATTTTCTAATTGATCACTGTTAGAGTATTTCTATACTCTACACATTGAATTTTGACTCTTCATCCTACAGACTGCCACTTTGGTCAACTTGCATATTAGTTTTTAAGTGTGTGTGTGTGTGTGTGTGTGTGTGAGAGAGAGAGAGAGAGAGAGAGAGAGAGAGAGAGAGAGAGAGAGATCCTTAGTATTTTCTACACCTATAAAATTTTGCCATCTATGAATTGAGACAGTATCTCTTTTTCTGCCAGTCTGAATGTGTTTATTTATTTTTCTTGATTAATTTATCAGTCTAGTCCAGTGCTCTGGATAAGTGTTAAGGGTGCATACTTTGTCTTCTTTCTAATCTTAAGAGGAAATGTTCCGTGTTTCACCTCCAAATCTGAAGTTAGCTGTGAGAACTTCATAGATAGCCTTCACCAAGTTGTGGATTACAGCTCTTCATAGTCTATTGACGCTTCTTTGTCAAGAAAGAGTATTGGATTTTGTCAAATGTTTTTTTCTATGTCTACTGACCTGATTGTCTCTTATTGTGTTAGTGCAGTATATAAACTTTGATTGGTTTTAGCATGAGAAGCCATCCTAACATCCCTAGAGAAATCCCACTAGGCCATAATGCACAATCCCTCCTGTCTGTTTTATGCCGACCCAATGGTATCTTATTGAGAATACTTGTATCTGTATTTAGAAAGTATATTGATATGTATAATTTTCTTTTCTTGTGTTGTCTGTCTGGATTAAGCATCAGAACCATAAATTAACTTGGAAAGGCTTCTTCTCCTTTCTTCTACTTCTTGCAATATTCATACAAGTATTTGTATGAATCTTTCTTCTTACTAGAAAACTTTAAAAAGTTATGACAAGGGGTTGAGGATTTAGCTCAGTGGCAGAGTGTTTGCTTATCAAGTACAAGGTCCTCAGCTCTGGGGATGGGGGTGGGGGACAAAATAACAGAAAAGACTAACAAGAAGCAGGCAGATCTCTGTGAGTTCTAGGATAGCCTGGTCTACAAAGGAAATCCCGGGATAGCTAAAGCTACACAGAGAAACCCTGTCTTAGAAAACCAAGAAAAAAAAAAAAGTTGTGATGAGAATAAAGATTTTGACAGCTCATGGTTAGGTCTTTTGATATGCCTGTGTGAGATGGGGGAAAAGTCAATGAACACAAAAACTTGATGTTGAATTGAATCTTGAACATTCCTCCGGAAGCAGAATTGTAAATCTCTTGCCATTATGTCAGGCAATGCCCTCAACTGCAGACCAAAGGTGGGCAGAACAGATGGAATTCCTGCTTTTAAAGAATAAATAACTGTAACTATTTCAGCACAGAGGTCTGAATAGATTCTCCTCTGAAGCAGACTGTTCTCCTATCATCAGTAGGAGACTGACCTCTCCATCACATGCTGAACAAGACCAATGTTTACACCAGCATCTTCCCTGGCATTCATCCTGGTCATCCTAGAAAACCAAAACATCCACAAGTCCTATTAGATTAGTGTTTTAGGGTTTAGCCAAAAGGCCCTGTGTTTGTTTTTGTTACTTTTTAACATGTGAATGTGAGAAAGGAATATTCTTGTCCTAAATGGCTTGTCACAGAAAAACAGGGTTTTGAGACTGTATTCATAAACACAGTGATTTCATGATAGTCCTGGTGATAATGACAACCCTGAACATTTCTAAAGTAGAGGGTTAGAGATGTGGCCCCTTAATCATTCAATCAGTTTCTTCATTCATTAATGCAGCAATTATTTATTAAGCTCCTTGTCTGTGCCAAGCCCTCTACTGGAGTGTCTGCATAGAAGGAATCTATCTGAATCCCTGCCCCAGAGCAGCAGATGGTCTGATGGGATGGCGGATAGCAAGGTATATAAGCAAAAACTCCCAGGCACACAGAACTGAAAACTGGGTATGATGGGAGAAATATAAGCAAGGAGACATTAGTATTGGTCAATGTTAGGAAAAATGTGTTCTACATAGAGTCGTAAAGGATGCATAGGGGTTTTTCTTCCTAGCCTATGCTAGATGGCTGAGGTCCAAGCAGAACACAGTGTATGTTCTTACATTCAAAGACATTTTCAAGGGTCAAAGTAAGAGCTAGAAAGTGATTTGAAGAAACCCAAGAAGCAGCTCCTAAAGGGTATGGGTGCTTTTTATCCTAGGATATCCAAAGTTTTAAGGTTTGAGGACTTTTGTCCAAACAAAAGTCTTATAAAGCCAGAAAGTCAATACTAAAATAAGATGTCACCAAAAAAAATATATCATATTTAGACCTTGGAGACTTCTTCTTGCATGGGTTACAGGCTTCCTGGAGCCTTGCCACAGAGTCCTACCTCCATGGTTTTCTTTCTGTTTGTTGTAACCTAAAAATGCCATTTCAGATGACTAGGAGGTTAGAGTAGAAAGCTGAATTCTGACCTTGACTATTATTCAAGCTGGGTCTGAACCCAGTTTTTCTCATCTGAAAAACAGGGTCATTGATGCTGCTTCTTAGATTGTTGGAACAATGAAATGAAAAGGGGGCCTCATAAACTGGGCGTGGTGGCACACACATAATCCCAGCATTTGGAAAGTAGAGGAGGGAGCCTCAAGAGGTCAAAGTCATCCCCACCCACAATAGTGAGCTCTAAATCAACTTGGATTTTAGGAGATCCTGACCTACAACTAAATAAATAAACAGGAAAAAAGAAAGGGAACTGTTAAAAAAATTAAAAAGACCATCAAAGGTTTTAGGAATCTCTGTTGAGACCTGGACCAAAGATAAGTCCGAGGCTGGTGCAGATGGGGGATCACCAGTGCTGTCAGCTATACTGACCAGCCCCACTTACCCATGGCCGCTTTGATCCTTGAAAAATCATCTAACTCTGTGGGTCTCAGTTTCTTCCTGTAAAAAACAGAATTGACTGTGATGTCTCCTTCATGGTGTTGCCAAGGGGCATTACTGTGAGGATCACTGTACCTCCCAGGCATGTTGGGTACTGAATAGCTTTAAAACTTATTTCGATCACAAAGCTCTTTTTAGCCCACCACCTAGTCTCCGAGTTCAGGGCTGCTGTTTTCTCTTTTCTCAGAGCCCAACATCATGATTGACACATACAGACAGTTGAATTTTTCTGCAGTTCCATTTATTTCTGATCTTCCACTCTTTGCTCATTCTAGGTTTGTGTCTTTTTAAAATAAATATTTATTTATTCATTATGTATACAGTACACAGAAGAGGGCACCAGGTCTCATTATAGATGGTTGTGAGCCACCACGTGGTTGCTGGGAATTGAACTCAGGACCTCTGGAAGAACAATCAGTGCTCTTAACCTCTGAACCATCTCTTCACCCCTAGGTTTGTGTATTAACTGCAAAAGTAATTGACTATCCTTTCAGAAATAAAGCAACCAGGAAAAAAATTTCAGCCAAATGGCAGGGCTGTGGCTTCTGTTTATTATAGTGTTATACAGTGTAACCTTGGAGGGATATGTCTTTAATAAAGCTTTATACACCTGACCTCACCAAGAGGAAAATTTTGGAAAGGTAGAGTGGGACAGAGGCTTTAGGTTCCACAGGCCAGAAGGACAAAGGCGCAGGGAGATGGGAATCACATCTTGGCATATGTCCCAGGGGAGGACATATGTTTATAGTGACCTTAAGATACAAATTCAGTGCAGTGTCTGCCCCTGACTGGCTTTTCCCTCCATCTGGTTCCCATACAGGACGTCTACTGATTCTCTTTTCACCCAAAGGCAAAAAGCCAAGCTAAGGGGTCTGCAGGTCCAGATTCACGCTCTGAAGTTATAGCCCTTGCCCCAAAGTTTTCTCAAAGGGATTGCCCACTCACTGCTGGGCACTGAGATAAAGGAACTATGACTTTCCCCTGGAACTGCAGAAGGGAGATGTCTGCAGATGGCCTGAAGAGGATTTTGGGGGTCCTTTGGGGCCCTTTGAAGGTTGTGGTCAACTGTGCTTTGAGAAAGAGAAATCAGGAAGCTCCTGCAGAGAAATATCCTGGTCTGTTAAAATCTGAGACTGGGGGATATACATATGCCAGAAAAATCAAAGGGTCAACAGGTTTAATGTATGCACAGGGCTACTCTCTGCTTCCGAGACAGCACCTTTTTGCTCGGTCCTCCATAGAGGATGATCCTATATCTCCCATGGAAGGAGAAGGGATGTAAGAGCCTAACTGAATCCCTATTTTTATAAGACACCAATCCATGGGTGAGGGCACAGCCTTCATGCCCCAGTCACCTTTCAAAGCTGCCACCTCTTAAAGCTGTTAAACTTTAAACTGGAAAGTTAACTTTAAATATTAATTCTGGAGGACACAGACCTTCAAACACTAGGGCAAAATGGATTTGGGGAACATCTTGAAGGGTGAGAAAGAATTCACCTGACAGAAGAAATCAGAGGATATTCAGAGAGAAAGAGAGGGGAGGGAGAAGTGATGTGTGTTCCTGGGATGAAGCCACAGCATGATGTGGAGAAGGTCCAGTGGAGCAGGAGCAGTAAAAGAGAGACTGAGAAGGGATGGACAGGAGATTGATCAGAAGTTTTAGGCTGGTTCTGTAAGGCTTGTAGATCTTGTTACTAGGGACAGACACTCAATACTTCTGAGGGGTGAGGAGGCCAGGTCTCAGATGAAAAGACTAAATAAAGTTCACCTGGAATACCCCTTAATTTAGTCACTGAATAATCATCTGCAGAATCATAACCAGGTGTGCTCCATATGGACCAGGAAGCTGTACTTGACCTTGAGCAGGCTTACTCTCTGCTGCCCTTAGTTCTTGGCTCCCGCTTAAATCTTCGGTTCTGATATCCTCTCAGAAGATGCCAGCATCCCAAAGGCTGTTACTCAGATTCTGCCTGGCATACTTGCTGGAGCCTTCTGGGATAAAGAGATTAGGAAACAATGCTGAAGATGAATTTCTCTCCATGTGGGAGAGTTCTGTGAGGTTGAGTGTTGCAAGAATCCTAATTGGTCTTAATAAAAACCTGGAGCTAGATTTTGGGGTAAATGCTTAAAGATTCAGAGAAGCAGAGGAACAAGCCACTAGAGAAACTTAACCACTACTGCATCCTCAGACCAAAAGGGGAGGAGCCTGTCTCCAGGAATCCTCAGACTGAATGCCTCTGAGTCCTCAGCTGAAAGAGGGAGAGGGGACTCCTGTCTTCTCCTGCCTTATATTCCTTTCTCTGCCCAGCCATATCACTTCCTGTCTCAACCTTCCTAGTGCTGGGATTAAAGGCCTGTGTGCTTCCTAAATACTGGGAGCAGAGGCAGGTGAGCAGTGCTGGGATTAAAGGCCTGTGTGCTTCCTAAATACTAGGAGCAGAGGCAGGTGAGCAGTGCTGGGATTAAAGGCCTGTGTGCTTCCTAAATACTGGGAGCAGAGGCAGGTGAGCAGTGCTGGGATTAAAGGCCTGTGTGCTTCCTAAATACTGGGAGCAGAGGCAGGTGAGCAGTGCTGGGATTAAAGGCCTGTGTGCTTCCTAAATACTGGGAGCAGAGGCAGGTGAGCAGTGCTGGGATTAAAGGGCTGTGCCACCATTGCCTGGCTCTGTTTCTCCTCTATACTGAATTAATCTCATTTAGTTCAGGGTGACCTTGAACTCAAAGACATGCTTCTGCTTCCCTGAATGCTAGGATTAAAGACGTGTGTCACTACTGCCTGACCCCTGTGGCTAACTCTGTGCCTGGCTCTGCCCTTTGATCTTCAGGCAATCTTTATTGCTTAGATTACAAAACAATATATCAGCAAAGTTGAGTTCATTAGGCTGGGATTACTCTAGATGGGGTAGGTACCCAGCAGGGAAGTCCCTAATATACAGGACTTCCAGCCTGAGAAAACCATTGTCCCTTGCTGCAGGCTACAGTCTGAGATGCATAGAAAAATGAGGCCTCGTGTGTGTGTGTGTGTGTGTGTGTGTGTGTGTGTGTGTGTGTGTGTGTGTGTGTTGTGTGTATGTGTGTGTGACCGTCTGTCTGTCTGTCTGTCCGGTACTTGGTAGTCACACAAGGCTCTGCAGTGTCAGAATATGTACTTACTGTACATGGACATGTAGGTCTGGTCTCAAGTGTGCATGTTACACATGTCTGTATCCTTGAACTCCCAAGTGCCTCTTTGGTATGCTGTGTGGGATGTGCCTTTGAGATTTCCCTTCAGGCTCTATTGGTTCTGAGAAATGCAGAAGCCCTGCATCACCTTGAAAACTATCCTGTTGTTTGTGGTTTCCTCATAGTGACAGTGTCGCTGCACTTGCCTGTCACTTGTGCACATATACAGACATTCTCGTAACCACTTGGGAGCTGTGAACTCAGAGAATTCCCGAGAGACTACCACGGGCCACTTGAGTGACGCACTAATGGGCTTGCTTCCTTCCTCAGAGAAATAGCGAGGGGAGGGAAGGCACTAGAAATGCAATTTTAGTATCAGCTGAACTTTAGCAAACAACATCAGGTGTCCAGAGTCTAGGCACTTCATCTGCAGAGAGTTCTGTGGTGGGAAAACCCCTCAGATGTCTGCAGCCTGGGAAGGGAATCCTTCCCAAAGGCTCCTGGGAACTCCCTGTAGTTACCCAGCTGCAAGCAGACCCTGGTGTTTAGTTCCCAGTCCTTACTCCAGATGTTGATGATGAGGCAGACTGCCCTGCTGGGTGTATTTCTGCAGCTGCCAGAGAATAAGCTCATGGGACATTCATCAGTAATTATGCCCAGAGATGTTCATTTCTGGAGGGGGTTGGCAGGTTCAGTTAGAACTTTGGATTTCACTGACTTTACTCCTATTTGGAGAATGACATCACCATCCTGTTGGGTACCAGCATTTCTAAATGTCCTGTTGCTTGTCTTCGTTGGAACAAGGTGGGGCAGAAGCATGCAGGAAGTCAATACTGCCCTTTCCCCATGCCTTGCTTCTGTTCACTGTCTCTCATGGCTACTTTATCCTTTTCTGTGAGTGACTCTGGGGCACCACAAGGCCCTCACTGACACTCTGCTACCCTGACAGGGTCCTCATGCCTGTTTTGTTCTCTCCTAATTTGTGGGAAGGAGTTGAAAACCACCATGAAGCCCATCAGTTTGTTTTGCACACCATGTGCCTTGTGCTCCAGCCTGGGCTATCAAGATATGAAAGCCCTCAGCACCGCATATGGCCATGTACACCTTCAGTCTCGGCATTTGGGAGGCTGAGGCAGGGGGATTGAAAATCCAAGGCTGGCCTCATTTAGACATTGAGACCCTTTCTCTGACAACAAAAAAAGACAAGAAGAGGAAGGAGAGGAAAGACTCAGAAAGCAGGGACGTCTCTGAGGGTCAGGGCCATACGCACCTTTGAGTGTCCACCTTTCTGAATCCCAGCTCAGGCCCAGATGTGTTCAGTAGATTACTGCAATTGGCCTGGCAGCAGGCAACTTCAAGATTCGGCATTCAAAGTCAGCACTTTGCCTCTCTGACTATAACTATGTATGCACCACAAGGTAACACATTCACAACATCCTGCAGGGCCAGAACAGGTGGATTCCATGGCATGGAGAAGAATGAGGTATGATTAATGGAGTCACAAAGCCCTGGGTTCAAACTGGCAAGCCATTGGCTATAGGGCAAACTGCCTTCAATGGCTTTACTTTCTATCAGCCTCCGAGGTCCCATCTGTAAAATAGGGCAACAACCTTCTCCTCCCAGAGATCACGTGTGTGAAGTGCAACGCTATCAGGTTTGGCTCAGAGAAAATTATCAACAAATGCTAGTGTCCCCTCCATCTGGTAGCTGACGAATTCAATTAACCAGAGCCACCCGTTTCCACCCCTACCCTCCACCCCCATTTCCAAGCCTCCTGGTTCACATCATAAATTTCCTGTCTGAGAAGCAGCTCTATAAATCACCTGGCACAGCCCAAGTGGGGGCACTCTGGCAGGAGCTGGCTCCATGTGTTCCTCAGTCTTTCTGGCTCAGCCTGTGAGCCTGCCTGTAAGTAGAAGATTCCCACCAGCACAGCCAAGAAGAGGAAAAGATGCTGTCAGTGGATTCCACAAAAGGGCTAATATTAGCCAGGCAGGGGGGTGGCTACAAGTCTATATTTAGTATCTGTGTCTTCAGCCCTTTCAGATGCAGTGGAGTGGGGACATAGGGGATGGTTATTTACAAGAGGCAGACATAGTAGCTGGACTGATCCTCCCTTCCTTACTCCTGGAAATGGACAAGTAGCACAACAGAGGTTCTGTGGAGGAGGCAGATAATAGACTGTGCCCCCATAGTAGAAAGAAGTAATATAGTAGCAGAAGCCTGGGGGAATTCCAGGATTACTGAAATCAGCCAATGGGAAGGCAGAGGAGTAAGCTCTACTTTGAGTTGGTACCCAAAGAAGAATGTCTCTGGCTTTGTCCTATGGATGCTTTGGATGGAGGAAACATAGGGCAAATGTACCTAGATTAGAAGAAGGCGCAGGACATGTGTCTTTCCCAAAGGCTCTTTGTGTGTCCTCCTTCTCGCATGTTGGTTCCTCTTGCTTGCTCTCTGGCTCTCCCACACTGCCTCCCTGAGGTTCTTCTAGACCTTCTATGCAGATTAAACAAAACTATACATTTCTGCTACACACAAAGAGTCCTGTATTTAGCAAGGTCCAAGACTACAGGGTGGAGGTGTTTTGAGGTCCCCCTTACTCCATAGCGTGGGGTACAACCTGAACAACCATATGCAGAGGTCTTGATATTCCCCTACAAGAACCATGTCCACATGTGCTCCCCAGACCCCTTCTTCTTAACTCTTAAGGAGGCTCCAAGGCTGAAGAGTGTCCTGTGGCCTGATATCTGCCCTGGGCTCTATTCGCTGACTCCATAAGGGGTAGAGACGGGTTAGTATGAGAAGGGGAAGCCCAAGTTGCTTTCCCATTGTATCCGGTTTCCCACCCTTCAGATGAGAGAGGTGAACCAGATGATCTCCAGGCCTCCCTGCCTTGCAGTCTATTTATCTGTAGAATTTTAGGTGGCATAATGAGGTTATAATCAGAAAAGCATGTGTTCTCCACCCTCTCCCAACTCCAATAATCCCAAGAAAAATAGAGATGACTTAAGATTTTTCACGGTCTGATGTTTCTTCTCATTTACTCCCTTTTCTGGCCCAGAAGGCCTGTCTATACAGGATGGGAAGGATTACCCATCAGCCAGGGAGAGTTGGCTTCAACTATTCTCTACCCTTAGGCCATGTCTGAAGCTGTAGCTCTGGAATGGGCCTAGGTAAGCAAGTTGCCCCCTTGAGAGGTTGAAGACTGTTTACAGGCCTGCCTCTCCTTCTGTGAGTGCTTTCTGCCATTATGTCCTGTCTTAGATGGTTACCAGAGCAGGTTTTTTCCTCTTCCTTTTTTATCTTGGAGCTCTGTTCTCTCAGTTGGTTGGCCTGTTTGCAGTCTGCCGGCACAGTGTTGTCTCCCCTGCAGACTTCAGAGCACATGGCTGGGCCGGCATGGCAGCAGGCTCACCCCTCTTAGCCTGCAGGCATTTTTTGACACATAAATAAATAACTCTGAGAACAGATGATGTTTCCAGGTAAAATGTTTGCACGTGGTTTGTATCTGAGAGGCAGAGGGCAGGTGGGCACACACACACACACACACACACACACACACACACACACCCCAACTTTGAAGAATTAAAAACATAACATGCACAAATATACAGCTCACACATGCCTGGCCTCTGGAGACATCTCTGGGAATTGTTTATTCTTGCAGATGAAATGGGAGTTGTTGATTTCTGCGACTCATAGAATGTTAGGAGCTCAGAGGAACATTGGAGAATATTCATTTAGGGGATTTTAAACTTACTGGCCTCCATCACCCATCTTCAAAAAGAAGTTTATAGGGACCTGTGAGATACCAAAGAGAAAAACAGAGGTGTTCTGGATAAAGTGGAGGAAGGAGAGGGAGGCCTGGACTCCACTGAATGCACTGTAAAAGCCAGAGTACTCAGCACCCTCCAGGAAACTAAGGCCCAGAGAAAGCTTCAAAGTTGGTGTCACATGGCAATTGAAGGATGAAGCCAAAAATGGAAGCCAAAGCCACACTAGGGGGAAGAACATTTCACAACTGACCTAAGATAGAAATATGATTGGCTTTTGGTATCTGTGGGGGATCAGTTTCTGGAAGGTCAAACCATGAATAGC
>PVIH01003824.1:42824-152387 GCA_004025045.1 Sigmodon hispidus
TCACAGAACAGCTGCATACCAGTCTCTCTCTCTCTCTCTCTCTCTCTCTCTCTCTCTCTCTCTCTCTCTCCCTCCCTTCTTCTCTCTCTCCCTTCCCCCCTCTGTGTGTGTGTGTGTGTGTGTGTGTGTGTTTACATGCATACCATGGCATGCCCATCAAGGTCAGAGGTCAGCTTTGTGGCATTGGTTTTCACTTCCCACCATGTAAGTCCTAGGAATCAAACTCAACTTACACCCTTAGTCACTGATCCTTCTCCTCCAACTTTCCCCATGTATTTTTAGCCCTGGGCTGTTTGAGCTTTACCTTTTTTTCTTTCCACTGGATGTCAAACCAGCCATCTTTTCGCTGTAATGGTTGCCATGGTTTTGTATGTAATTCCCTGCCCCATCTCCACCAGTTTTCAGCAGAATCACCCAACACCACAAGTGAAAGTGTTCACTTTTGCTCTGCTTAAACATTTAGTAGCTAAGATGACCCTTGCTGGCATCTCCCCCTGCCTGTAGCTGCTTGCTTGGCCACCTCAACCTTGTGACTCTATTAATGCCCACACACCCCCACCTGAATACTCCAGAGGAGTTCTTGGTTTGCTGTTGCTGCTGGGCTCTCTTGCTTTGTTATTTGGATCTCCTAAAATTATATAGATCTCAAGCTTGCAAAGGGCAAGGCTCTACTCCACCTTCGGGTATTTGCACAAGTCTCTCTAATCTGTTATTTAACGTTTATTGCTGGCATTAAATTCAATAAATGCATGTCTGTCAGTTTGATTTCCCACATGTTGGAGGAGTTTGGGGCCAATGTAGTACATGAAGGAAACAGTACTGTTGGAATTTAGGAGTCAGCCTGTGGAGATAAGGGCCTGGCTGGGTGGACCCATGGGTCTTGGTTTCAGCCAGGCTCTGGTCACAAGCAGGAAGGAGAAAATAAACCTTGGATTGGCTTTTTTTTTCCCTCCCAAAACTGAGGAATAAGTCCTGAGGATGGGGCAGGCAGATGGTGAGGCACAGGTCGACCTGGTCTACCATACAAGCTGGGACTGTGTAGAAAGATCCTGTCTCAAATAAGCAAGGAGTATGCTATGATGGAGTCTTTTTGAGATGTTTGAGATAATGAAAGTATTACAAGGAGGTTGATGGTCCACAGTGGAGACTCAGTACATGTTAAGCCCAGGATCCCTAAGCCCATGTCATGTGACCCAGATCTAAGCTGGATACCTCTACTAAAGAATACTGCCCAGAAACACTCCGGAGTGAAGGCATGGATGGGTGAAGGGCCTGTGCTTGCCATGTGCCTTTGATTTGAGGGTGGTAACTTGCTGGTCTCCAAGTACTTTCACACTTTCACATTGAGGTGATTCCTATAGCTGGAGGCCATCATGGCTTAGGTGGCATTTTTGTAGAAATTTTCTGCCTTTAAAGAATGTCTTATAAAATAACTAATGACATGATCATGTAATTCAGAAAATTAAGGGACTTGGCCAGGACATAGAGCCGTTAAAGGGGGTGGAATTGGAATTTGAACTAAATTCCTGCCCCTGTGGGTAGCTGTGTAAGTGAGGAACAACTTGTATGTCTTCTCTTTCTGGAGCCAACTGAGCAGACCTATGTACGATGCCTAGCAGGAGCTTCCTTTTAGTTAGTAAAATCATCTCCACTGACTGCTCGTCTGCTGTGCGCTAAACTCAACCTAGATATCAAAGCTTGGCCTATAAACAAAATATAGTTGAAGCTAAAACAATCCAAACAGTTGTAATCCATTTAGTGTGTGCTTTTAAGAACTGTTAACGTGCAATGGGGTCATGTGAGAGAAGCCCTGGACCTGGGAGAACCTTCTAGGAGGAGGTGTCCTGTGATCTGAGAGTTCAGGCAGCTGAGTGAGTTGGTGGTGAGCCAGAGGAAACGTAGCCATTGGAGAATCTGAAGATCGCTGAGGTTTCTGTGTTAGCCAAGGATGCTACTGAGCACCTGCAATGTGCTAGTCCTCATAGATGTGTACTATAGATGCAAAATACACATGGTTAAATGTTTAAGAAACTACATGGAAAAATTGTCAAATATCACTGATTTTTAAACTTTGATTATACATCAGAGTCATCATTTAAAGAAAATACATTTATAAATAAAATTAAAGCTACATTATTTTTGTCTTATAAAAAGACAACAGAATTACATATATAGTCTACCACTGTGCCTCACAGTATATTGGGACTTATTCTATGGGGACATGGAAAATGTCACAAGGGTTAGAACCTTGGAAATATAAGTTCAGGAGATTGTGCTTACAAAGTGTGAGGTTCTGGTATATTTCTTCTAAGCTCATTTACTCTTCTGAGCAGCTCTAGAGGTAAAAATTGTTCATCTCATGTATATGTCTCAGACAGAGATGGTGGATCCAGTGGTTCTCTGTTGGACCATCTACCAAGTGCCCAAAGCATACTATGGAGGTACAATCTGAGCTCATGTCTTATACACTTAGTATTCTCTACACTCCATCCCTGGCTGCCAGACAGTCCTTTGGTTTCATTTCTTTGGTTTCTATTGCTAAAGAGTCACATGATGAGGTTTGGTTTTTCTTGTTTCTCTCACATCAGTATAATGCACCTGGAAGACCAGCTACCTCGATAGCAGTTTCATGAGATGTCTCTTGAAGCAAAAGATTATCCCATGGTGGTGTGTGGAAGAGTATTGGTTGGGTAGATTATGCTGGTTTAGGTTTCCCATGGGAGCTTCAGTACATCTAGTGTCTTCAGCTGCATTCGTGTCCATAATGTCTGCAGGATTCTCAGTGGCCTGAGCTACAGGAACTGTGGGTTTGACACAGAACTCTTAGGAGAGTTGGTCCATGGAGAATGTTGATCTAGTTCAGCTGATTACAGATACAAGATGTTGACCAAGTTCTCCAAGTTTCTTGGAGGTTGGCTCACTCTTGTGATCCATTCACTTTCACTGTTGAGAAATTCCTGCAGTAGAGCCTTGGGTCCTTACATCAGGACTTTAGATGGAACCTAAAAGTTCCTCTTCTCTGAAGAAAGAAGAATACAGGGAGCATAACCAGAGGGAATCTAGACAGATCTTCCCAAAGTGGAAGTTGAGATTTCATCACATAGCTAGTCCACAAACCCAGACTTCAGAGTCAACCTGAGCCACAGGAGCTGAGAATGAAATTCATAAGAATTTAGAATTAACTTCCCCTGAGACCAGGACTCCGCTGTGGTAGGATATGTGAATAGTATTATCTTCAGGGAATTGGGTGCAAGTATGAGTATGTGAATGGGTCTGTGTAGATGAAGGTTGAAAGCCATTAATGCTAAGCTTAACTGTTAGCAAGTATTTGCCTAAACTTTAAAAAATAAAAATACCTTATTCATTACCCAAGGTGTATAGATAACACTCAACTTAATGTTAAGAATATAGGAAATGTTTCAATTGTTATTTAGACACAATTTTAAAAAGCAACTACTATATGCCAAGGGAATGCTGAGAAACATAAAAAGACCACCCACAGAAGGAGAAATCACAGTAGGCCTCTTGTAGGAGGATTAGCGGGTACATGTTAGAGAAGACAAGTGGAGGGTATTTTAGGCAGAATAATCATGAACAGCTGTCATAGCAGGAACAGAAGTGAAGTGTCTATTGTAACAGGGCTGGAAACATGGTCAGTGAGATAATTGAAGAAGAGATAACTGGAGAAATAGCATGCAGAATTCAGTGAGACTATGTACCACGTTTCACACTTAAATTTGATACAATGCAAATGGTATCAAGTCACTTAGGAAGGAAGTATAGGAATTGAATTTAAAGACAAATTAGATAGGGGGCGGGAGAGATGGCGCAGAGGTTAGGAGCACTGATTGTTCTTCCTGAGGTCCTGAGTTCGATTCCCAGCAAGCACATGGTGGCTCACAAGCATCTGTAGTGAGATCTGGTGCCCTGTTCTGTACACCGTATACGTAATAAATAAATATTTTTTTAAAAAAAGATAGGTGATAGATTTATAGATAATAGAGATAAATGATAGATAGAGATAGATGATTAATATATAGAGATATGATAGAGATAGATAATATAGAGAGAGATAGAGAGATGATAGAGGTAGGTGATAGACAGATAGGTAGATGATAAAGAATTTACTTAGCTACAATGCACATGGCACATAATGTAGAGTTTGCATTATGAGACTAGGAACTAAATTGCTTTGGCTGCAAAATGACAAAGAAAATCAAAACGCTGGGGGATCCTCTGGATGGTGCGATGCTGTTGTGCCTGTGCTAAGCTCTACTCATGCCCCCTTCTTAACAGGGCAACTCTGCCCACTGAAACCTGGGAAGAAAGACCATTTCTAGAGTCAGGAGCAAGTGGGGAGAAGCAGCTTCTGTGGTTCCTCAGGGCCCAGGCAGAAAGAGACAGTGCAGCCAAGCTGGAAGTGGAAAGGGGGTCAGGGAACCGGACACCAGCAGCATAGCAGAGGAGCCTTAGCCTTTGGGAAGCCCTGAAAGGTGTGGGAAGGAACCAGCTTGGTGGGTGGGGCTGGCAGGACACCCACAGAGCTTCAGGGAGAAGAGGAAGCCCAGATCAGTTAATCCTGCTGGTTGAATTGTTTTTATAAACGACACTCTAAAATCAAATAGATGCAATAAAAACACAGTGGCCTTTTCATTAAACATGCCACAGAGGCCCCTTGTTCAGCAGCCGTTGTCAATCAGATCTGGGCCATTGTCTCTTCTCCCAACCCCCTATAATTGGCATCTGTCTGGGAACAAACAAATAAATACCAGGCTGGCATTTTAACTAGGACAGCAGGGAGTGAGGGCGCCCCCAAAGCCTGGTTCTCAAGCTAGAGCCCAGCTTCAAGGCCCCACTAGGTACAGCTCCTGGCTGCTCCTGCTCTGATTTGATCAGTAGAATAATCCCTTTCTGCTCGTGTCTGAAGAAGCCCCTCTGAGGCTGTTGGAAGGCCTTACTTTCTGTTCCCTTCAGGAAAGTCCTGAGAGAAAGAAGTGGACATGTTCTCCGACGGACTTCAGATACAACCACTTAATAGCTGTAATGCAACACTCTTGCCAAATTATATAAGCGGAACAAAACTATCACGCTTAATTAGTGATAGCATTAAAGCATTGTGACTAACCAGTAATAATAGCCTGTCATCACACTATGATTAACTTCGAGTTTTAGACTAGATTGCTAGCTACCACCTTGGACCACATATCCATGCAGGTGATTCTCATTATTCATGGCAGCTATGTTCAACAAAGTGGATGTGAACTCTGAATTAACAAATTCCACACATTTGCCGCCAGAGGAAGTTGCTACAGGCCTCTGACCATCACCTGTCCATCAGCCATCGATGCATAACCTATTCCTTGTGCGCCTCTATTTAAACACACCTGATCTAACATATACTTTTAAGTCATTAATGTAGCTCAGGTGTGAAGGAAGGTTACCTAACACTGAACAACCTCCCTCCATGTAGGGGCACCAGATGCTAACCTTGAGGACATTTTACTCAGGAAGTCACCAACAGAATTAGAAACATGAGAAATATGCTACTATGTAGACTATGACAAAGAACTTAACTGTTGAACTTAACTCATGGTGATCACAGGGAGTGACTTTTGTCTTCCGTATCTTGGTGCATGGTGCAAACATCCTGGCAGAACTTCATGTAGGGTGACATGCACATTTAGTGGATAAGCAAATCCACAAATATGTTTGAGCAGCAGAGTAAACTGGGTCTCCATGAATAATTAGGTCTAACTACATTTCATGTCACTTACTTCTCACTCTGGCAATGCGTCTTGCATTTGGGAACAGGAAGTAAGATTTGAAGGGCTTCAGTGACGTACCCTAACATCTGGGTTGTGGTGCATTATAGACCTCCAGGGTCAGGTGGTACATTATTTTAAAAGTTTTATTTAAGTACCATTCTTTTATATATTGTCTTTTGTGTCAAACCAATACATAAAATCCTTGCAACAGAAGTCATATAGATTGCCAGGCCTCCACTGCTCACAACCTAGGCCTTTAAGATTGAGGTATAATTACAATTTGTTCCCTCCCTCCTTTTCAGAGTGGAGGAGATTTTCTTTGATCCCCATGCCAAAGCCATCTGTACTTTACTTAGTTAATTTGTTTTTCCCTCTTGAACATTTTTAACATTGGAATCTTTATAATTATGTTTTCTTCTTTGCATTAATGTTAAGAAACTTAAAGCTCAAACTGGAATTCTGCACACTGACATGACAGACAGGAACAGAGATGATCTTCATCTTTGTGACACTGGAAGAGAGTTAGGCAACCTGGTATGGTCAAAAGTGTGATCAGTTTGTAAGTTATGCAGGAGCCTGGAACTTTCCAGTAATAAAGTGTTACATCTGGGACAGGGCTTGTGTTCTAAAGGAATCACAATTGTCCCTAAGGAGACAAAGCCCTACTTTCCATGAATAACCTTTTATTCTCTTTGGGTAGTTATGATTTGCTGTGGACTTACAGATTCCCTGATACCATTTTTTCCATATAATATATAGTTATGATCTCAAAAATCTACACCATAGGATCAGATATGATTATCTCTTTTGCAGAACAGAAAAGGAAGTAGAAAATTGGATACCAGAAGTGCTGTCTGCCTCCAAAACAATCCCTACAGGTTGCTATATTACCCTGCATTATACTTGAATAGGGAACATCTCTACGGGTTCATGTGTTTCTCCCCAGTTTGGTACACTGTTTTAGGAGATTTTGGAATCTTGGAGATGGAACCTAGCTGATAGAATTGTTGCTAGGGTTGGTCCTTGATGGTTATTCCTGTTTCCGGTTCTTGTCTGAGCTCTTTGCTTCCTAGTAGGCCACCACAATATGCTCAGCTGCCTCCTTCTCCCACTGACATGGACTAATTCATTCCTGATGCCATGCTTTCTCCACCATAATGGATGGAGATCCTCCTGAAATAATGATCCAGGATAAACCTCCCCCCCCCAACGCCGCCCCACAATGTGGCAGCAATGAGAAAGTTAATAGTAAGCCAGACATGCCCTGCATTAAAAGTTGATCCCATTGTAACTTACCTAGCTCTTTCCTCACTGTTCTGTTTATGTTGGCACATTTGTCTTTGGGTTGGAGTAAAGTAGGAAGCATCCACAGAGCACTGGTAGAACAAGGGTAGAAATCCTATCAGGAGGAGACCTTTAGAGACTGGCAACGGTAGGAGCCTAGGTGTGTAATAATAGTGATCCAGACTCTGAAAAGGGAAATCGTTGAGCGGAGTACACTGTGTCTGGATAGATGTGGTGAGTTACAGAGCTGAGGACTGGAGAGTTAATGGCTATTCCTGTGGATGATGAAAACAGAGAGATGGAGAGGATGGCGTCCATCCCAGTCTGAGAACCGTAGATGAGGGAGATTCAGTTGTAGGAGGAAGATGAGGAGTTTGGCCTAGTTACTCTGAGGACTAGACTCGTGAAGAATCTCAAATATTCCTTGTGTGGTCAGCCTTTCTCTCAACATGTTTGTGCCTCTTCACCTGTGAGCATATCTGTTTCCCCCCACAAAACTGGAGGTTTGTGGGACAGAACCCCTTTAGATTTATGGCTCTTTGGAAAGTTAGGGAATCAGTGAGGGAAATGCTGGGTAAGTTACTGGGGACAAGGGGATGAGCTTTTAATGCCAGCCATGTCTAGCTTACCAGTTACATTCTCCCCACACTGGGGAGGAGGGGGGGATTTATCTTGTATCGTTATTTTAGGAGGCACTCTGTTCATCATAGTGGAGTAAGTCTGGCACCAGGAATGAATTAGTCCATGTTAGAGGGTGAGGGCAGCAGCTGGTCACATTAGTGACAATGATGGCTTCAAATGGTTCTTATGAAGCTGGAGAGATAGCTCAGTGGATGCAATGTTTACTGTGACTTCAGATTTGGTCCATAAGATGTGGGCATGGCTACATACATGCCTATAACCCAGTGCAGGGAGCAGACACCTGTGGGTCCATGAGTCTCACTGGTCAGCCAGTCTAGTTGAAATGATGAACCCTAAGTTTGGTGAGAGACCCTGTCTCAAAACAAGAAGGTGGAGAATAGGAGAGGAAATACCTAATGTGGTTCTTTAGCCTCCATATGAACCTGCACAGGCAAATGCACACATACTTATCCCCTCCATAGTTCCTCCTAGACAGTTCTGACATTCTTACCATTCTCAATGGTCACTTGTGCAGTGACTGGAAGAAAATTAAAAGTCTTGCCTTAGCCAATTCAAGGCCTCCGTCGTCATCTCCATCAGCACCAATAAATAGTGGTTGTCACACGGTTATTTCATATTCTAAACTCTTCACAGTGTAAGCAGAAGGCTGGAAAGACTCTGAAGAATGTCTCAGTGGTGACAAGAGCCAAAAGAAGGACCTGAAGAGTGGGCTGGTATCCTGTTGCACCTCCTTCTCTGCGGGCATATTGTAAGCTACACTGAGCCCTAAGCATGAGCTGTGACAAGGGGTGTTCTACAGGGCCCAGAAATTCCCGGTGAACAGACACTTAATCTGCTTCAGTCATTCCCTTTCGCTAGACTGAGCTTGTCACAATATGTCCCTGTTTCCCATGGAAGAGAAGGAGTGACCCAGTATTCACTGAGCAAGCATCAGGCTTTAATCAGGTCTAGGTTCTCAGACAGAACCATCCCTGCATTCAAGAAGTCAGAAAAGCAATAGAGAAATGGGTAAATGGCTAATGTACAAGCAAGAAGGTTGTACATTAGAGCCCACATTAATGCTAGGTGGGTATAGTAGCTCATCTGTAATTCTGACTTCCAAATGAGGCAGCATCCTAAGAGGGAGCTGATTAGCATGACTAGACATGGTGAGCTCTGGGTTTCTCTGAGAGACCCTGCCTCATTGGATATCATGAAAGAATGATCAAGGAAGATTTCAGACATGACCATTGGGCCCTCACAGGCACAGGCATCTACACCACACATACATGCAAACATGCATATACATGCCACACTGTGAAACCCATGAAAATATATAAAAGGTCAGATGAACTCTTGGGAGATGCAACCATTTGAGCTTAGTGTGTGAAAGGGCACACAGGAGCATGACATAGAAAATTAGGGGGCAGTTTGATCTGGGTCCTGAAGGATAAGGGTTTCTCCAAGCAATAAGTAAGAGTTCTCTAAGAGAGAGAGGACCTTTGAAGGAGACAGCCGAACACTGTTCTCGTTCATAAGGACATATTTGTGCACAGGGGATGCTGCCTCTTAGTCCCTATTCCTTCCTTAGCTTCCATGCAGCCATGTTTATCATCCTCCCTGCAGGCTGAAATGGAAAGACAGGAAGTAAGAGATGACCAGTGAGCAAGAAAGGCTAAAAAAAGCAATCCGAATACATTTGTAAAAAAGTAGGAGAAAAATAGTCCAGAGTTATACTTTCTAATAGAACTATAGTATTTTAAGTTGTCCACTGAACATATTACAAAAAGGAAAGAAACTGATAAGATCAGTTTTAATAATACTTGATACAGCCAAGTAATTAAAACTCAAATAATACTTTGATATATTCAAATACTATTTCAATATGAAATTAATACAAATATTTTTAAACAAAACTTAAGATCTTATTCATAGGTTTAGTTTGTGATTTTTATACTTAATGGCATAGATCAGTTTTAATTACTACACTTCTCATGGCCAGTGGTTATAGAATCAAGTTGTGGAAGCCTGGACCCTAAACCTCTCAGGTATTCTGCACTATACTAAAGGGCTAAGAATGTCTGGGATCCATGCACTCACCCATCCATTCAGCCATCCAGCTATGCAGTAGGTACCCAATCAGCCATCCTATGATGTTTCCACCTATCTGCCATCCACCCATCTACCTATCTACCCAATGACACATTCATTATTCATCTATCATTCACTCAGCTGCCCAGCAAGCTTCTATCCTTCCATCTATGTACTCATCCACCAATTTATCCATCTGCCCATACACTCATCTACCCTGTTCATCCATCCATGTATCCACTCATCTACTTAACCATCCATTCACCCATCCAATCAAAACTTACATTCTCTAATGTAAGTTTCCAGGGGAAAGTCAAACAAGACATGGCCCCATGTCACCAGATAGTAACTACAAGCTAGTGAGCTAGCAACCTAATGTATATGGGATTTGTCATTTTACTCGGACTGTCAACCTGAGGCTGCAAGCCATGGAGATTAGTTGGTCCTTCCTGATCTTGTCATAAGCAGGAGAATAACCCAGCAGGTATAATACATATCTCTTTTTTTCAGGGCTTAGTTCCTTTACCAATGAGGTTCCTTGTGGGCTCTATGCAGACTATATGTCTGTGAACCTTGCATCAGACATCTTTTAGAAATCTCAGATATGGACAAGCTCAAAGCCTGGGTAACCACATCCCAGAGAGGTTGTTTTGGCTAGGGTCACACAGTAGGCCATTCCCAACTTCCTATCTTTGAATATTTACTCCAAATAACACTAAGTACAGAGGACCTCGAAAAGTTTCTGCATATTCATGAGGCTCCACCACACACCAGGAGCTTGGATCAAGAAGACAGGAGTCTGCAAAGGCTATGTTGCCTCTTCAAGAACAAAGCACTCGTCGGTTTACCACTCTGGGAAGATTGCCAAGCTCCAGTATTAATAATAATCCCTTTGTATTTTAAATGCCTTATAATTGCATAAATAAAGCATACTTTCTCTTCTCCAATGGTAATGAGCCTTATTTGACTGATTGGTTGATTAATAACACTCTAATTCATCCAATGACAAAACACAAAGGCCAAAAGATGGATGCAGAGCTTCAGTGGCTTGGGATCTTGGGATGAGAGAGGACTATTCTGGCTGGTTTCTGCAGCTGCCCGGGCAGCAGGCTTTCTTCACAGTTACTTACTGATAAGCTAAGGATGGAGCCAACAGCTGGAAGAGTTTCTGTTTTTCTTGCTAAGAAATCATGAACACCTTTGACTCCACATTATGCTAAGTGCATTCTCTGAAGACTTAGGGAGATTTAAGCACCATTGGGTTTTGTTTTGTCTTGTTTTTAGGTGGGGGTGGGTTTCAAGACAGAGTTTCTCTGTGTAGCCCTGGTTATCCTGGATCGCATTCTGTAGTCCAAGCTAGCGTTGACTTCAGAGATTGATTCTGAAGCCTCAAAGATATTAAGCAACTTGTCCAAGATCACACATCCAGCCCAGAATTAGCAGGGAGAGATTTGAACACTGGAATACATTTTTGTATCTAATACACCAATTTGCTTTTTAAAGCGATTCTTGACAGACCATGTCCCACATTTCTGTTAAAATAGTTTTCAGGGAGAACGTCAAGTCTCAAGAAATCTTGAGATTTGACCTTGGTGCCAGAAAACATGAGAGAGGGAAGACAACCTTTGAAGCCACAAAAGCACTGGGGAGGGAGGACCAGCAGTTTACACTTAAAAAAAATTGTTTTCTAGCCAAGGGTCATAGTAATTGAATCGCCAGAGCTGGTGTCTACTTGCTCAGGGACTCCCTGCCCTGAGCCAGATGGTTTTGTTGTTGTTATTGAATCTGGTAATTTTCAAATAAAGGTCTAGATTGGGCTGTCGAATTCATCCATGGCTGGCATCAGGAATGCAGTGTGGGAAGGCACAAGAGGGACAGAGGGACATTGAGTTCTATACCAGAGCTTCTTCTCTGCTCTCCGAAGCTTCAGGAATTAGGCATGGAGAACACCAAACCAGGGGCTTCTGAGAGTGAAGGCAGAACTGTACCTGCCATGTCCTGAGAGAGGCAAGTCTGGACTGCCAAGCCCAGCATGGGTCCATATCAGGCAGCAGGGCTGCAGACTCTCTTCTAGCCCGTGTTCTTCCAAGGTCTTTCTCTGTCTCTAGAAACAATCCATCCAGAAAGCTGGTTTTTGTTGTTATTGTTTTTTAAGTATCAGACAGTCCATCAAGGGCTCTGATCACATGTCAGTCCCACAGGTCCCTTTGAATCCCTGGGGACGATACACAGGCCTTGCTTTCATCCATTCCAAGGTTGTAGCGAAGCTGTATGTTGACAGTGTAAGTTTTTCCTCTGAAGGATTCAGATGCCTGCTCCAGTTTTTGTCTCTGGGGTCAAGGAAGAAATTTGAGAGGCTGTGGAGGAAGAAGGCTGCTGGCTTTGTTTCTTCAAGATCTGTGCGGCGTTTTTAACTCAGTACATTCTTCCACCAAAGAAAAACAACCCCCAAAGCTGCACGCCTCTGTGACCTGCAGCTGTAGTAGGCTTGCACTGTCTTGTCCTGCAGCCCCGCCCTGAGTCTCTGTCTCTTCACTCCAAGCTAAGTCCCTCGGACCCAGGAAATAGAAAGAACTGTTCTCCAATGGTTATTGGCCTGAAGAAATGCAGACCTGTTTATTCCCTTAGTACTTCAAGGGCCATAGTGAACACTCACACAGGGAACAACAGTGGTGTCTAACTAGTGTGCATTATATTACATCTGACCCTGGCCCCTGTGCATTGCATCAAATACTGCCAGCTTTCCTGCCCAGGATGGTAAAGGCAGTGGACTAGGGCAGCCCACTCCCCGTCCTGTGCTCAGCAATGGGACATGATCAGCCAGATCTGAGTTACTTGTCTTCACTCAGGAATGACCCACTAGTTGGCTTCTCACTCCATCTGCCAATTCAGGGCAAGCAGAGACACTGCCTCGCATGTCAAATCACCATCATCCAGTTATATATCCATCTTTGGACACAGGCTTCCAAGTGACTTACTTGCTCCCTCTGAGCTGCCTCACTTCCTCCTGTGATTCTAAGAAGGAGGAAGAGCCAGGCTGAGGAAACTTCATTTGTATAGCCCTGTTGCCCAGCTGATGAAGGAGCTTTGGAAAGAGAACAGGAATGGGCCAGGGAGTTCTGGCATGATCTGGTTTGGATCCTGAGGAGATCCTCAGATCTGTCTGTGTAAGGTAGGATCCCACCCTTCCTGGGATCCTACCTTATTCCATGGTTTGCACTTCATTCACTTTATACTGATCCCAGCAATGAGATTGCATAATGATTAAGATCACTGATGCTTTTAAATGAGATCATATATGATCACAGCAGTATCTACCTTTCCATAATAAAACAATGTACAGTTATATATAAGGTATGACGTTTACACTATTGAAAAGTTGCAACCTTTCACAGGAAGCCAAAAACCTCCAGCCACCATGCTGAAGGATGAGTAATGGCTGCCCACTTTCTCACTAACCTTAGTCTTAGCTGTTTCTTGCTCTATAGAGAACTGTTTTGCTAATAGATCTAAGAAGAGACCATAACAAGATCACACCCCAGGAATCTATTCTGAAAACAGTTTCATATTGACCCATCTTGGGGTGTGGTTACCCCATGTATGTTAATGCACGACTGCATAGAACATCTCAGTTGTTTACTTTTGAAAATTCCATTGACTAGCACAACAGAAGTACCCAGTAGTTATTTAATGAATACTTGGTGATACAAGTCATTGACATAAAGACAAAGAAATGTATACACACATACATGGATGGATGAATGGATATTTTTACAACTAGATGAGAAGATAGGTGGATAGGTGAATGGGTGAGTCAATGAATAAATGATTGGGTGGACTTATAAATAGTGAATAGATGAATAAATAGGTAGATAAATGAAGAGAGAGTTGTCTGAATTTACAAATAGATGATTGGGGTTATATGGGTAAATAGAGAGATGGGTTGGCAGATTTACAAATGATAGGTAGGTAGATGAAGGGATTAAAAGATGGAGTCACAAATAGATGGGCATATGAGAAAGTAAATGGGTGGATAGATTGATGGATGGAGCAGATTTATGAGTAGATGGGAAAGAAGGTAGATAGGTGGGTGGATAAATAGATTATGGGTGGATTTACAAGTAGATGGACAAGAGGATGGGTGGATGGATGGATGATGGGTGAGTAGATTTATTAGTAGATGGACAGGAGGGTGGACAGATGGCTAAGTGAATGAATGGATGGATGGGTGGATTTATGAGTAGAGAACAGGTGGATGGATAGATTGATGAGTAACTAAATGTCTGCATGAATGAATTAATGACTGGCTGGCCAAGTTTCACTTTTCTAAGTTCCCAAGAAGCAATGATTTCAAATATTCTTTTTATAGATATTAATGCAATTCCCAGGACTTGTCTATAATAGATATTCACTAAATTTTTTACCATTTATTATTGAATGAGGTGGGGATATGAGAAAACTATGTAAACTAATATAGGTGGATGGGTATGTAGATACCATTCACTTTTGAGCACCATTTTTTCCATCTTGTAACTTTATTTTAGCCTTGGCAGTCATGGGAGCCACTCAAATAGCACATCTAGCTCCTTTCTAAATTGCAAGCTCACCCAACGTGGAGCATGTGTCCTAGCACACTGTACCTGGTCTGCTGGATCACTTGAGTTTGGCCATTACTTTTGAATGCTCCAAAGAAATGATGAAATGGTTCCTGGCCACATGATTTGTCAGTGGGGAGGCCAGGACTAAAACTCAGTTTCAGACTGCTCATCTTGGACTTGTTACTTTCCAGATGAGATGATTGGCCTGCCTAGAGAAGTGATGCCTTGAATGGCAGGCATTCTATAGTGTTGAGGATCAGACAGCAGGTTGTTTGCTTAGAAGAGATGTACAGCTTTGTCCAAGCCTGTTTGAAACAACTGTGTCTATGTAAGCCCTTGACTCTACCAGCAGACAAGAACTAGGTGCCTTGATAAGAAGCATGACCATCTTTGTGGTTAGTGGATTTACTGTCAGTAAAGATTCCCAGGTACAGGAGACTGATGGAATTTAGAGGTAGTTAACACCCCACATTTAGAAACTAGTGATTTGCAAGTCATTTTTGCCTTCTGCAAACTTGACTCTTCTGAACTCAAAGCCTTCCTTGTTCTGGTCCTCTTTCATGAAGATCGGCAGTTGTGTGGATGGTTAATGGGGCCAGACTCTGCATTAGGGTGAAGGTACCAATTCATACCAGCATAGAGAAGAAGCAAAGGGGAAGGAAGTTTTGTTTTCTGGACATCAACCATACCAGGTCATCTGAAACAATATGGAGGTTCCCTAACTTGCTCCTTCAGCTAGAACTCAGAAACACATTGAGAAAGCCAAGGGTCAGAAAAGTTATGTGGCCTTTCAGTGTCTGATCATTAGTCACTGGTAACATAAAACATTCCAAAGTTTGTCACCTACACATGGCAGGACCCCAAACCTAGCTTTCCTTTCCTCCCTACTGTAAGGGAAATAACTTAAATTCCAGCCACTCAGTCTATCCCAGTAATCAAATGAACCCTCACCTTCTAGATGTCGGCAAGAAGAAGCCCTGAATTTTTTCACATGAAGCAACTCTTTGTACCCATGATGCTGGTGGATTCTCAAATGACAAGACTTTTGAACATTTGTCAGTATCTCAACCCTTCTAGTTAAAACCACATTCTCTATGATGATTCTTAATGATAGCATCTGTGGAGTTGGGATGTTCTTTGCTCTTGAGGTCAGTGTAAAATTTCCCATTTGAATAGTACATATCATGACCTTGATAATAGGTAGGGTAGAGATTCTATATGACCTGCTGCAGTAGCCTATGTATTCCCTCTCATTATAGAAACTTCTATTTGAGGAGACTTTGCTTGCCTGGTGAATTGTTTGGTAGTCCATGTATCAAAGAGCAAGCCCTTTGACACATGTCAAAAAAAGTATTCTTTTAATTGCATTGGTTTTGGATCCCTCTCCCATGGTTTAGGTGTGAAGAAACAGATTAGTGTGTGCTGGCTAGGTTTTCTATTAGACTGCCTGAGCTCACTGCTATATCCTTTCCTACTAACTGAGACTCTTCACCTGCAGGATTTTTTGAGAAACAAGCCATTCTTGACCTGAACCTAGGAGAGACAGCTAGAGAACATTCCGAGTAATGGATCTATATGAAACTTCACTGAATTATTTGTTTTACTTCAAAGTAAGTTTGAAACTAGCAAGAAAATAAATACCATAGCATCCCTTTAGGATGTGACATACAGTCTAGAGGCTGCAAGACTGAATGGACAGTACCATGTATACCAATTTCATAACAGAAGCCTGTTTCCTTAGTTCACTGGCCAAGGGCTGCTATGAGTGGGTTGCATACCTTTCCGGCCGATCTCCTATCTGGATGAACTCCATGCTTAAAATACTGTACTTCTGACACCCTCTGTCCTCATCTCTTGCTCAGAACCTTCTGTGATGGCTAGTTTTATATCAATCTGACACAAGCTAAAGTTATCTGAAAAGAGAGAAGTGAACTGAGAAAATGCCTCAATAAGATCCAGCACTAGGGTGGTGGATCTGGGTTCTATTTTTTTTTTTAAAGGCAGGCTGAGCAAGTTTTATGTACAAACCAGTAAGCAGCTCTTCTCCAAGGAAGGCCTCTGTAACAGCTCCTGTCTCCAGATTCCTGCCCTGTTTGAGCTCCTATCCAAACTTATTTCAATAATGAAGAGCAATGTGGAAACATAAGCCAAATCAATTCTTTCCCCAAAATTTGCTTTTGATCATGGTGTTTTACCATAGCAATAGTAACCCTATTCGATTAACTTAGTAACTAAGACCCCTTCTATGATTCCAATAGATCCTTAAAAATGAAACTCTTTTAAAGCAGCCTTTGCCTCTGGCTTTGGCTAGACAGAGTCACCTCTACAGTGCTCACACTGCAGCCAACACAGATTTTCTTTCTTGTTTTGCTTATTTTGGTCACTACTCAATGACCTAGACAGACTCATTTTTTGGTAATTGTGCACTGGATGGATGGATGGATGAAGGTGAAAAAGATTGGGCAATTACCAACATGATCTTCTCCACTGCCAAGCTCTACCCCCACAGTGTCCTGAAGCCCAATGATAACCATAAAATCTGAAGGTAGTTTATATGAGGCTCAGCATCCAGTATATGACTGGGACAGGTGCTGAGCAATTAGAATTCAAAAGACAGGACAGTAAAAGGCAGGATTCTTGCCACCTCTGGAAAATATGGCATGGCTACTCTCAATGACCCACTTTCTGTATACTTTCGACTCTCAGGGGAACTTCCTAGTGGTTCTTCTACAGTTGGCAGCATCTCGCAAATTCTGGCTGCCGGCTTTGGTTTCACAGCAACATAATGAAGCTGTCAGATGCCAAGCTCTGGTAGTAGGCAGCCTTTAGTTGGCTTCCAGCTCTGCCAACTCTTAATATGCAACTTAGGCAAGTCAGATATCCTCTTTGAGGCTCTCTACTCCCCTGGAAAATGAGGCCATTGAATAGAACAATAAAGGGTACATTTAGATGCCGATGGCATATTCAGATGCGGCTGCTGATGGATTTAATGAAAGGCAGGGTGTCCAGACATGGAGAGAGATGAAGCTATCCAAGACAGTTCCATAGAGCATGGAATTAGGTAGAGAGAGCAAGCCCTTGCAAGTACATTACAGGCATGTCCAACAACATGGCCTACTACATGGAGCTAAGGATAGCTATGAAAGTAGACCAACACAACACCAGAAACTTTCTTGAAATATGACTTTTCAACTTTTACCTCTATTGCGGAGTTCTCAAGCAGGAACTCTGTAGATAACCATGATGTATAATAATGTCAACACTCTATTTCCTTCTCCAGAGATGGAGCCTCCCATTGGCTAAACCTAAGCAGAGGTCAAAGGGAAAGGTACCACTGGAAGCCACTAGGGCAGGAAGGATAGGGGAATAAAGCAGGAGGACAGTGGGACACACCAGCACAATCTGAGTAAGGAAGGCTCCAGGCTGCTCCCTTTCTCCCTTAGCTTATCAGCCCCTCCACCCAGGCAGGAAAAGGGACCAAAGACAAGATCAGAGAATGAGGATAGTTTTTTATAGGGCTTCACAAGAGGGTAGTAAAAATGAAGTTGAAATAGGAAGAAAGGATAAAGGATTTTTAATTGTGATTATCTGTGGATTTCTTTTATCCACCTTATCTCTCTGAGCCAGTAGCTGGGGTCATTAGAACCTCATGCCTCCCCTAACTGTAGTTCTTACATGGGCTGAATGTACTTCAAAGGTGCTTTTGTGAGGAGCTGTATGCTGTCATTTTTAATTAATTTTAGCTTTATTTTTCCATTTGATCTGATGGAGTCAAATGAACTTTTATTGCTCAGATATCCCCAACTGGTGAACTAGGTCAGCCTTTCCAGGAGTTCTTTGAAACTTTTCACATGTATAAATAACTTCTGGCACCAGACTCTAGGCTCTGCAGGAGCCCTAAGCTGCCCTGCAGGGATATATGGGAGATGGGATCCACCTACAGGCTACTTCCATCAGAGAGCTTGGCCCACCCACAGGTCTTCCTGAGCACCAGGCACTTACTAGGTGCTGAATAGGAAAGGGGTCCATGAGGATACATGTGTCCTGCTGGGAAATAAGTTTAAGGACCAGAGGAGAAAAATTAGTAGGCATCTTACATTATCCTTCAGAATCTGCCTTCCTACAGGGGACTAACTGCAATGTCCCCATCTCTCTGTTATGGTTTCTGGAGATTTTCTGTCACTTGTGGTCCCTTCTGATGATGCATCTTAAAAATCGGTGGGCGCCACTCTGTAGAACCTTCCCACCACTATCCTGGAATCCCAGGACAATCTGTTATCACGAAGGTAATGTCTCTCTAGGACCAGGAGGACTCATCCCTATGGTTTCTTTTACTGATTATCCCTTCCTATTAAGAAGAAAAGCTTCCTGCTGGGGAGCTGTCCCCCTACCTCAACCCTTCCGTGCACCCTGGTGATCATATGCCTGTGCATTTGTGTGGGTGTTCAGGTCCCTCTCATCTTCTCATGTTTCCCATCCTTTGCTTGACACTAGGACACATGCCATCAACCCTTCCTATTATTGGTTAGCCCTTTTCACTGTGTGCAAGGGTGTGAAAAATGCACACAGTCTCATTTCTCACATAATTCTCAAGAAGTGAGGCGGGGTGGGTGGGGGGTGGAGGCACCTGGTGGGAAAGTACAGAGATCTGAAGAAATATTGGAGCACATGGTGACTTTGGCTCATCTCCATGATTGCCTGTCTCCAGAGGTGACCATTGCTTCTCTTCATTCTTCCAGGAAAAAGAGAGAAAAGCTAGACCTGTATTTTATTTATATCATAGAGATAATTTTGTCCACGGCTTTTCCTTAATGAGTTGTGTGGGAACTCGTTTTCTCCAGAGTTCAGGCACTCCTGTGAACCGTGCTATGCTTCTCCATTGTGTGAATGGGCCTGAAGCTATATCTCCCCAGACATGTGAACAGCTCCAAATGTAGCCATTACACACAACTCTTCAGTGAATTCTTGTGTCATCTGTCTTGATGTATTTGGTAAGTATGCTATGACTATCAACTCATCTCTTAACAACTGAATGCCTGGACCAAAACATTATGCATCTTACTGGGGACAGCCAAATTGGCTTGCAAAACGTTTCCCTGGTGGCCATATCATAAGTAATGTGTGAGAAAGCCTCTTCATAATAGGCAAACTCTTGGAATTATCATGCCTTTGAATGTTTGCCAACCTGATAAGCATTTTTTTTTAAAAAAAAAAAAAAAAAAACATTTCTTTGTTGTTTTGATCTGTATTCCTTTAATTATCAATGCAGCCAAACATCTTTTCATATGTTTATTAGAACATTTGTTCTCCTCTGGATACATTTATATCCTTTGTTGTGTTTCTACTGGAAATAAGTTTAAAATTATTTTGTGACATCAGATGCAGGATCTAAATCACAAGTATTTCAATGTCATCATCAAATTTATTTTGACTTAGTTGGAGATTCCAAACCAAAGGGTGCAGGAGGAGAATCTAGATGTCTTTATCTCCTGCTGCTGTCACAGGGAACCCTCTGTACCTCTTCGAGTGGCTCATCACTCCTACACCGGGTAGAACAAGGCGATGAATTATTTAGGATGCCATTGGTTCCAGGGAAAGCTGTACTCATCAGACCGTTCTCTGGCAGCTGCTAAGTACCAGGCACTATGGCATGGATCAGCTGTGGGACTCTGTGTCATCCATTTAGATGAGGACTCTGTCAACTGCCCATTGAGAACCTCTAGGGGTCACATCCTTGACACCATCTGCTGGACCATGAAGATCACCAGCCTGCCAAGAAGTCTGACAGGCTGTGATTATTTTCCACTCTAGTGCAGTGTGTTTTCCTCTCCCCTGGCATGAAGAGGATTCATTTTCTGAGCAAGCTCTTTGAGCAGCAGACATCTCAAAGGGAAATAGACCTCTCGGGGGACCTTGATGTACTGGACTCTGCAGACCCCATGTGCTCAGGCCCTGAGTTTGAGCTTGAGTGCCTGCAGGTGATGGTTTGAGTCTTGAGAATAAGTTGTTATCCACTCACCCATCTATTCTACAACAAATGTGCTGACATGCAGTTTGCTAATACATTAAAAATTCAGGCTTTAGGAGGCCAGCAGATGGCCAAGAAGGTAAGGGCACTTGCTGCCAAGTGTATTGGGCTGAGTTCGATTCCTGGAACTCACAGGATGGAAGGGGAGAACTGTGTGTACACACACATGCAAACACCAAACAAATCCAGGTTTTAGAAATACTGTAAATCTTCATACTTGAACTTACTTGAGCAAATTGCATTGTCCCTTGGGTCCTATGAGGTTTGCTTAATATACAAAAGAAAGTAAATAAACTGAAATCCACAAAGTTCATCTCAATTGTGGACACAAACTAGCTGCATTTATGAGCCACCTCAAAATACAGGTACTTAAAATAATCACTTGTCCTGAGGGTTAACTGGGACCTGCTGATCTAAACCAGGGTTTCCTCTAATCTGTTAGGTAGATTCAAGTGTGCCCAGGAATTTCATATCATCACTCTTGGACCAGTGGGGCAGTTAAAGCATGCAAATGCTACTCTGGAAGAGGGTGAGCTATGGCAGGACATCTGTTATTGTTACAGCACATGTTAGTGTCCTATTGGCCAAAGAAGTCACATGACCAAGCCCAATGCTGAGTAAAGAAATGCATTTTACCATTCGTGAGAAGTTCTGAGAGTCAAGGGCACAAGGCTTGTGGTTGACTGGTTGGCTTTACCCCTGACTCTCTACTTTAACAGAACTGTGTATTTTCTGTCTGTTTCTGTGTGTTACATTATGGAAAATTTTCACAAACTTATTTAAAATTTTATGCTCCCCTCTCGGGTGTGTGTGTGTGTGTGTGTGTGTGTGTGTGTGTGTGTGTGTGTGCACAGAAGCTATAGCATGGGGTGGAAGTCGGAGAGTCGAAGCTCACCTTCTACCATGTGCTCCTGCACCTTTACCAGCTTACTCTTCTCACCAACCATGCAAACATATTTTGTAGTTGACCAATTCCCTTTTAATTGTATTTAATCTGCAATTTTATTCGACCTCTGAAGTTTAATATAAATAGTAATGCTTTAAGAAAATGGACCTTCACTTGTTTATGTTTCAAACCTTTATATCTTCATGACTAACAGAAAGTAATGCTGTTCCTCTAATATAAATTTTTTCCCTCACTTCTCTTCTGACTCCATTACGACATCTATAATCTATTAGCTTACTTGGTAATTCAAGGGTGTGAGCTCTCATTATTGTGCCTGTTAATAAAATATGCTTGGGTGAGTTGTAATTTTTTTGTAAGCTCATTTCCGGATAATATGTTTCTTGTTCTTTTAGTGTTTATTGTTGTTGTTAGGCATCTTCCCTTCGGTGGGTTTTACTGTATTTAACATTGTCCAAAGGCCTCTGCAAAACCTATGAATGTATGATGCTTGTTGCAAACCCACACCAAAGATGCACTGGCTTCTGGCCAGTTTTCACATTAACTTCTTAGGGTAGGATCCAGCAACCCATCAGTGGTGTAAACCCCAACCCATCAGTGGTATAAACCCCAATCCATCAGTGATGTAAACCCCAACCCATCAGTGGTGTGAACCTAAATTTCAGGTTTGTATGTAGCAGAGGCTTCATTTTGCTAATTATGAGATTTTTTTTCCCCCTGAGCAGACACAACCTTCTTGGTCTCGTAAGTGGCTGGCTGGACAGAGGCCTCATCATTGGGAGAAACCCTCCATGCCCAGGCTTCACTTCACTTTAGAAGTTAGGGATTCTATTCTAACTCTAGGTTTCATGTGGCCTGAGTATGTGTCTTATTCCCCATTAAGCTCCCAGCCCTCAGCTATTAAGGTCCCCATGGCTCCTACAATTCTGGACCACTGTGGCTCCTGTTTTTCCTCTTAACATTCTAGACGAATATTTCTCATTGGATTTTTTTTCTGTCTATTTCATTTTGTTCTATATTTTGTAAGGCTTAATAGGAAAGAATATCCATGAATCCAGCCTTCTGTGTTGGTCGGAGCCACAAATCCAACACTTACTGATCCTCAACAAAAGCACTAGTGTGTGGTTCCTTGTATTTTAAGCTTCTTCTTAGAATATGCTTCCCAACATATGTTTTCATTAAGTAACTGACTAGCTAGATGCCTACTGGATTTAAAAAGCAATTGAGAATTTAAGCCATACCCACCAAGTTCCTGTCTTGAGTTACCTTCTATTGACTCTTGTAATAATTAGAATTTCAATTATTCATTTTCAATTAGAAGCGTGGCATAATCATCATGAATGTCATTAAGAAATTTAATTGTATCTAATGTTGGATTGATAGAAGGGACATTTCCTAGGAAAACAGACATCCTTAATTAGAAGAGAAAGAGTTACAGGAGAACCTTTGAAAGATGCTAAAAGAACCAAGTCCAGTAGACTGGACTTCAGCATGTTGAGGATGTGTAGTTTAATGTCCCATTCCTGACAAATGTTCCCAGTCTAACCACTGCCAAAAGCAGGAATTAAAATCACCAGATATCAGTTTAAATTCAAGCTCTACAATGTACCTCAATAGACGTATTTGGTGAATGATGCCGGCTCTGAGCCTGGTGCCCTGCTTCATTCTGTGCTTGGATTGTTTTGTTTAGTCTCACAGCCAACTTTCTAGGTATTGCTGTGGATGAAAATCAGTGCAGGGCACAAACAAGGAGTTGAGAACCATTGGTGCAGAGTGTTTGTGTAACGGCTGACTAAATCTAGAACCACTGCCGAGAGTAGCTGTTCCCTCCACTCCTGCCTGGTGAGAGTTACCAGAACGGTTGCTTTGCAGGCCATATGCTGAGCCACCTTCTGGGAATGCATTTGTTATAAGACTGAGAAGCTAGCTTGAGGAACATAGGTAAGTCATCCAAGATTCAGAGTTAGGGAGTAAGAAATCTGCAATCCAAACCTCCATCCTTCAACTTGGGCTTATTGACATTGTATATAGAGAAATGAAAGAAATTGATGTCAGTTTTTTAAATAAATAAATAGTGTGGATTCAGAGGTATGTTGAGGTGACCTGGAGGCTATTTGATATAGTGCCTTTTGGGGGGCATTCATCTGACTGACTGAGACTTCTGGACAGATGAATGTGCAATGGGGAATTATGCTTGACATACAATGGAAGCCTAAAATATGTAATTAATCTATCAATTTATCAATGATTTGGTGACTGGCTGGGGTGGGGGATAGTCATACCTTTAAAAGGTAGACTAAAAATAAAGTAGAAAATTCACAGGCTAGCTTTGTAATTAGAGGCACCTGTGTCCAAATTATGCTTTCTACCTCTCTAGCTTTGGGAAAGTGGAATCAATCCCTCCATACGTCCGTTTCTTCATCACTAAAGTGGCACACTCAGAATAGGCCCTGCTCAGAGTAAACTCTGCACCAAAGCTGTCATTTTGTTGTAAGCACTTGGATGATACTTGTCTCAGTAATTGTCGCTGGATTGTGTTACAGTTGTATTAACAAGAATGAATGAAAATTGGTAAGAACCAAAAAATTAGTGAAGGTCATGAGGCTCTTTATAAATAGGATCATGGGCAGAAATTCTTCTTCTTTCCCTATTTTTATTCCTATATTTTTGGAAACCTACTAAGTAGTGTCCGCTGACCCAGAGAGGGTGGAGGACATAATGTGTCTGGAATCGGGGTGAGGAAGAGGATGGAAGACATAACATGTCAGGAGTGGGGTGTGGGAGCAGAGCCTTGTCATCCCACAGAGGAGGAGGAACAGCCCATTATTCTAAGTTTTTGCTGAAAGAAGAGAGGAGAGAGAGACAGAGAAAACTTGACCATATTCCTCAGGAGATGCTGTAGTTTCCATGGCAATTAATGGTGTTAAGTGTACTTCATAACTCAAAGGTCTCTGGTAAAGATACAGAAGAAAGGTGTGTGTGTGTGTGTGTGTGTGTGTGTGTGTGTGTGTGTGTATTTAATAGTGTTCAAAGAAAAAAATTTTTGCTTAAAAAAATCTTCTCACTGACTATTGGGCAAGAGTTTTATTTTTGAATTCTTGGTACGATATGCAAAATAATTTCAGTGACAGAATTTATAGGTGTAGATGTGTTCCAGACTTGCCAACTCACCGGCAGAGAGCACATCCCCAGGCATGGCTATGTCCTGGCATGACCACACTCCTGCCTGTTGAGCATGCTCCTCGGCACACCCCCAGGCGTGGCATGCCCCTAGGCGTGGCTGTATGCCCACCTACTCCCTTAAAAAGAAATGACACATGACAGTGGGTCCTTTTTTTCAGCTTTCTCTCTCTTTCTTTCTTTCTTTCTTTCTTTCTGTCTCCCCCTCCTCCCTTCTCCAGATATCCGAACCCCCTAAATAAACTTTGTGTGGTACCTGGCAGTGAAAGTTTCTCCCACTCACAAAACACTAACAGTCGGTACAATTGCAACATCCCTAAAAGCTCTACAAGGTCAGGAAGATTCCCCTGAAAACATTGCACTGTCTGTCCCTGGCGGGAAATCTTTAACACAGCAGTCCCTGGACACCTAGGGAAATGTAGTCTTGTAGTCTATATGGACTTTCAGCAAGGAGACATTTGTAGGACCTCAACCCTAACCCAATCGCAATGGCCAAAGGATCAATATTTAGCTAACTTATATCCCTTTATTAAATGTCTACTCTGTATCTGGCACCTCATTGGGATAACACACAGGTGTCCCAACTAATCCTAAAGCAGATGGGAAGGTCTCCAATTTGGAGGATACTGGGCCCCAAGGGGGAATTAATGAAGTTCTGTATTTGGCACGAGAAGACATAAAATTTAGGGCAAGCTTCAACAAAGCCGCAGAGGAGCCCTATCATTTGGGCTTCTCTGTTTTCCCATACACAAGAGATCGTCCCTATGTTGAAAAGCCAGAGAGCAGGGTGGACAGTAAACATTCCTGCAGGTGTCACCTGGGAAAGACTCATGTGGCATCCTGGCTCTGTCACATCTTAGCCAGGAACATTAAAAATATTCACATATGTCCACCATTGCAGAATAAATTCTCACTGGCTACATTGCAGTGCAGTTGTAAGACCTTGGGGCCGCCTGCCCATGGGGAGGGTGGGGACATGTGGAGAAGAGAGAATGACCTGATGTGGTGGGAGGGGGAAGGGACCTTGAATAAGGATATACAAGGATAGAAAATGTGACTTTATTCATAATAATAAAAAAAAAGAGGGAAAAAGGTTTTATATAGATAGTCTTCAACATGTGATAGCTCAAATTATGATTTTTTTGACTTCATGAAGATGTGTGAATAATAAACATTCAGTAGAAAAAATAAAAGAATTGATAAAGAATGTAAACATCCAAAGCAGATCTGGACCTGCCTGGTCCTCAGGATGCAGCAGCTGTAGTAATATGGATTTCTGCTGTTGAAAAAGGTAGACCAAGCTCCAGGCTGCTGCTCAAGGCCCTCTTCAGCCTCTCTTGCTCTTAGGCAGACCCCCAAATGTAATACAAGACTGTCACACTTTCCACTGCTGTTAAAGATTTGGGTTGTTTCCATGTTGACAGTTACACGTGCTGATGCTAAGAACATTTTTGTGCAAATCTATTGGGGTCTTAATCTAAGTTTTGGTTACTAGTGCCGAGGCCCAGAGTCTGCCACATGACAAAATAACAACACATGTTTTCTCCAGAAGTTTCCATTTTGCTGTCCTGTCTTTTTGTTAACTTACACTGTAGGCAGACAGTCCAGCTTGGTTCCTAAACAGAGGCCCATGACTTTTTTGTCTTCAACATCAGTAAAAGCTGCCCTATGTCTGTTATCCTTGGGATGCTTTGAGGCATGCCATGAGTTTGAGGCTAGCTTGGACTAACTACCATGTGAAACCCTTCATAACAGAACAAACAGATGCCATTGTATAATGTTGTTATAATGGTAGACTGAAATAGCATTTGGTTTAAGGAGGTAACATTTTATAAGTACTGCATAAATCTGGCATATTTATCTGCCCCCTCTTTGCTTTTTCTATGGATCACAGAATGAAGTCATAAGTGAGGATTGATGACTCCATTCAGAGCCTTTTCAGCAAATAAGGTGCCTTCTTCAGTGAGTGGGGACAAAAAGGGGAGCTGAGAAACTCTGTTAAACAAACCAGTCCACTCTGCATTGGCACAGGGCTTCTTACACTGCAGGGACAGGTGTGCCTGGGTCTAGCTGCCTTGAGACTCAATCCAACAGGATGATCATTGAGGGATCAACAGTCCACATAGAGGGAAGTGCTTTGCTGTGCTTCTACTTGGTGAAATCAGGAAGGACTTCTGGAAGAGGTCTCCCTGGCCTGTGCTTTCCCTGGTTCCCTTCTGCTGGAAGAAAGTGCATCCTTCTCCCCATGCAGCCTTGAATCTGGGTTATGTGTTCTTCATCAGATTTCTGGTGTTTAAGAAAAGCCTGAGTGCAGACTTCACCTTGAACAGCAAGGTTTCCTTCCTGCCCTCCCTCTCACCTCCCTGTAGTCACTGTGGACACAAGCTTGCAAAAGAGACCACTGTTTTATAACAGGAGGATAACACAATTTATCTTAGATTCCCCAAGGACTTTTGTAAAGTGTGGACTGAGTGATAATATATTTTTTATTAAACTCCAAGACCTAACAAACAGGAGGTTGTGTTCAACAACCTAATAGAGCTGATACACTGCAAGGCAGCTTTTTATGATGGCCCTAGCATTTTCAAACCCCTCTACCACTGCCTGTCTCAGCAAGAGATTGAAGGTGCTTTAGAGACTTGCTAGACCACCCACAAGGTCCCATCCCTCCCAGTGCCACCAGCAAAAGCTGAGCGTCTCAGGACAGGAGTTGCTCACGTCCAAACCTCCCAAGAACAATGGACTGGCATCCTCTACAGAGCTAAAAGGACTGATGTCAGCACTCAGGTAGAGGACGTGGCTTGACATCTTAGGACTTGGAGAGTGGGGATATCATTCATTGGACAACGTGTTTGTCCAGCAAGCATGAAGATTGGTTTGATCCCCCAGATACTATATAAATAATCATGGGCTGTCATGGCATGTACTTATAATCTGAGGGCTAGAGAGACAGAGACAGAGGGGATTCCTGGAGACAGCTGACAAGTATGAGATTCTGTCTCAAAACAAAGACATAATCCAAGGTGAATCTCAAAGAAAATATGAGATTGACTTCTGGATTCTACATGCATGGACACACCTGCCCCCTACCCCCCACATACACACACTGCAGTGTAGGGTTGTATTGAGGAACAGAATGTTGTCCACTATACAGCATTAACATTGCCTAGAAGGTTCACACAGCACAAATTCTGAGTTTCATCCTAGACCTAATAAATTATAAGCTCTAGGAGCTAGATCCAGAATTTGTGCTTGAAGGGACTCTCTGGGTAATTTGCAGTGCTTGATAAAACTTGAGAAGCACTTGTTACTCAACTGTGGCCCCTGACCCAACAGCTTCTTCATTGCCTGGGAACAGCTTAGCAAGGCAGGTACTGAAGCAGATGCTAAATCTAAATGGTAACAATAATGCCAGCTGACTATCATACCCATGAAGCTAAAACAAAGCATTCCTCTAGCTGCCACTGGACACCAGCTGCTGAGAGTCAGGGATTTCAGCTAGGCATCATGGGCCTCAGTATTTTGAGGGGATCCATGCATTTGTCTCTGCCTCCTAGCTACAACAAGAATTATGAGGTCCCCCCACACACACACATACACACACAGCCTCTGCTGCACAGGAGAGCCTCACTCACTCTCCCTGGTGACAAGACCACGTTCCTGTAGTCACCTTCACCACCTCATGTGTTGATGTATTTCCTCCCTAATAAAAACCCCTGTTGGAGTTCTTATTCTACCATAGAAATTTCCATCTGGGTACCATTTGAAGTTTTTCATTGTTTGCTGTAAGTTCCTCGTTACCGTCTGGTCAGGTACCTCTGGTAACCTTAGAATACAAGCCGAGAGTTTCTCCAAGCCCAACTAAACCAACCCCAAAATCTATCACATAGAGTGCATTTTAGAACAGCTCTTTGAGATGACACAAAGCCTTCTCATGTGTGTGTGTGGGGGCAGTATTTTAAGAAAAGAGGGGAAAAATGATTTCTGCAATCTGACATACAGCTGAGAAGATGCTAGTGACCTTGGAATCATAGGTATATCCTATGGAGTTATGATATGTGATGGGCTGAGCTGTGCAGAGCCTTCTCCATGCCCTAGACTTAGGAGCAGGACACCAGATTTTGAAAAGGGAAATGCTGGACGAGGGAATGGGAAGATGCATCTCATGTGTCTCCATGGAGACAGTAACCACATCCTTCCAGTTCTGGGTCAGGGCCCTAGACAAATAGTGTTTTCCCTCCCCCCAAGAGGATAGTTTTAAAATGCACATTTGAGGTCAGCCTGCTAAGTGCACCAAGAGGCCCTCAGATCTCCAGGGGGAGGGGGATATCAAGGCTTGAGTCTGACAGTGAAATTCAAGAGCATCTAAAAAGCCTGTATCCTCTGACCCAGTAATTCTATTTCTGGGAATCTGTCCTAAGAAAATAATCTGAAATGCAGGCAAAACTGCATTTCATACTGCAATCACTGGCTTTGTTTATGAGAGAAGACTGGAAACCAGAAAATGCTTTCCTTTAGAAGACTGGTCAGGCAAATTGTGGCTCACTCATAGGATGAAGAAGTATTTTGTTGCCATCAAAAATGATGTTTGCTGAGCTTTTAATGATGGGGGAATGCTTCTGGCAGACCATCAAATGCCAAAGACAGGATGCAAGTTCTCAGACTTAAACATCTAAGCTTTGTGAAACAGCTATGGAAACATGACAAAGGGATCCAAAAAGAGAATCCTCCCCGACCCGCACCCCCCATTCTCTGGGTAGTGGGACTCCACATCACTCTCTTTGTTTTTCATTTCCCCCCTGAATTTGAAAACTACTGCTCATCTGCATCAGGTGATTGTTTCAGGCTTGCTTGTGATAAACCAAACAAATATTCATCCCTGGTGAGAGGCTAGGCATGGGATGTAACAGCTGCCTTTATCTTCTGAACATACATTGCTTTTGAAATGAGAAAAAAAAATTAAATAAACATTATTTACCAAATTGAGTTCAAATCAAAGTAAATAAATAAAATAAGGCATTGGAGCACCCTGTTGGGGGATGGCCTCTGCTCCTGAAGAAAGTGACTGCCTGTTCCCAGCTTATCATTTTTCGGGGATCTTCAAAAACCAGCCACTGTGAAATTGACTTCTAACTGATCTTAATTGAGATGGGCCCCAAATGCAAGGATCAGAAATGACATTTAGGCTGTCTGTCCCCATGCTGCTTTGTGGATGGTTCGTAAGCCTTTCTATGTGTCAAAGATGTCTGGGTGTGGGGGGGTACACTGGCCCAGGTTCCATCCCAGCCTTACAGGAACAAATCTAGGGTCTGTACACACTATGCAGCAGAGTGGGATTGGTCTTAATCTACCTGGACATGCTGTTAGCTGAGCCCTTCCCCCTGCCTACCTACACCTCTACACCACATACTCACCATTATGCAAATATGCTCCCTTCCCTTAGCATAAATGATCATCCTAGTGATGCTTTGCAGGAAATGGACCCTGTAATCAGCCTCTAAATCCCACAGTGACCTGTGAACCAAGTACTAGCAAAGCTCTGCCTCTGTTTTATACCATACTTCATTAAGTATTCTTCTTCTACCTGTTGATATAGTTCACATTGTTTCAGGGATAGGCCTGCACCACAACCCCAGGATTTCTTCTACCTTTGGAATAATTGGTTTCTTAAGCATACCTTAAAGCAGGCTGCCAGAAGCCCAGGGCAGTCCCAATCTCCCTGGCCAATTTTATCCTGCATGCCATCCTGAAACCTGGCTAGTTCCCCTGTTCCTCCCACAGGACCCCTCTTTAAGCATTCTTCTGTCCATACATTCATGGCTTTCACAGACAGAACAATCTAACTCTTCCTTCCTAAACCCTGGAAGTCTCATTTCATGACCAAACTGGCCCATTGAAGCATTTCCCCCTGCTCTGGCAAAAGTGTTCTATCTCAGATACGTTCTGGTTTCTTTTCAAACCAGTGACTAGCATCTTGACATCACATCACCTGTGTATGCTTCTTTGGCTTTCAAATGTTTAATAATAAAGTGCTGGAAAGCATCGATATTAAAATGAGAAAAGCTGATAAAGGAAAATGGAAGCAGGCAGCTGATGTGACTTAAAAATCTAACAGAATAATGCTCTGTGACTCTAACATGTCTGAAAACCTTAGGATGGGGAGGTTTTCTGAGAAATGTAAACTGTGAAAGTTGACTCAAGGAAAATTTAGAAAGGCTTAAAGGGAGAGAGATCCTATATTCAAAGGGAACATTGCTGGTCTTCCTGGGAGGAAGGGGCTCCCCGAGTAGAAACAGTGGGAAAAGAATCTCCACTTTTCTGCTTTAAATCTTTAAATTTGTATCTCTTTTTAGCACCACTTTTACCACCTTGCAATGTTTGGATAGAATCCACAGTTTGGCAATCCATACCATTACCGTGGGCTGTGTCTATGGGAAAAAGCAAAACCTTCTAATCCATTGGCTCTGCTGGAAGCTGGAGGCCTCTGGGCCTCTGGGTAGTATAGTGTATGCAATTCTAGTTTTCTCCACTCCCATTTCTGGGGGTGTATACTGGGCTCAGAGACTGTGCTCTGCCCGCGTATAAATATGGACAGCTACCAATATGTGCCTGTCTACCTTCTCTTCTTTAAGGAAAATAAGAAAGAGACAGAGAGAAAGAAGCAGAGAGATAGAGAGAAATAGAGAGAGAGAAAAAAAAAAGAGATACAGAGATAGACAGACAGACAGACAGGGAGATAGCCAAAGAGAATGAAATCTAAATGTAGCAAACAGTAGACTTGGGATGCTTGGATGGGTCAAGTGGGCGTTTTGCTAACACAGCTCACGCTTCAGCATGTTTGTGTACAATGGACACTCTAAGATGCCACCTAAAGTCAAATTCTCTCCAGGGATGACTTGAGTCCTGTCATTCAAAAGAGGGGAATCAGCAGAACCTAGAGGACTTTATTTGGAATTGGCATTCTCTATTGTGATTCTAATTGTTTTATTTATTTATTTGGTTTTCATTGAAAAGAAAGATCATGGTCAATTTTATACATCAATGTGTACAAATGTGTTTAAATAAAACTAAATCTGTATTCTCTCTTTATGCTCTCCTCTCTCTCTCTCTCTCTCTCTCTCTCTCTCACACACACACACACACACACACACACACACACACACACACACACACACAAAGGTTTTAATGGGATTATTCTGAAAAAGCTTCAGGTCGATACAGCTTAATACCAAATCAAAGAAGCCCAGTCTCTGCTCTTGCTTGTGTGGGGGACAAGCTGCTCTTTGCTCTTTTCCAGTCCTGTAACTTTGGATGCAGAACTGAATCTGAGTTTCCATAGAAATCCAATCCAGGAAGCAACAATCATAAACCAGCAATGCTGGGCCTTTCTGGCATAGCTGTCTTAGATGGATTAGATCATCAGCCATGCTACCAACAGCCATAGTCCTATGCACACCCCTTACTCTTAAGACATGGACTTGAAGTTACCTTGCTAAGTTTGAATAGAATCCACAACAGGAAAGTTTTGAGCATCCAAAAGTCCTGTGCTTACTTCTTGGCTATCTATGCAATACAGTCCATCTAGTACTTGGAGACGCCCTGTAAGATGAACACTATTACTGTCCCCATCTTAGAGGTGAGGAAAGTGTGCAAAAACAGTCCAGAATGTGCCACAGCCAAAGTCTACCCACAATTGAGTCAGGAATGGAACTGAGCAGTCTGATCTCAGAGCACTTGGATCCCACGGCTTTCTGAATCTGTTACAGCCTCAAGCCTGTAAAGCCTTACCAATTGACCTATGATATAGTTTGCACTGTTCATATGCTCCCTGAAGTAATCCCATGCTCTTACTTTTAAACAGTGGGAAATGGACAGCTCTTATGTGATTTGTTTACCTTAGCTTGAGGCCTGGCCTACCCTCTCTTTATTCCTTGAGAACCCCAATTCTCACTTTCTGCGTTCTCAGGATACAGAGTGAGGATGTTTAACTCACAGGGGATGAAAAGCACTTAGCAGGGTGCCCAGGAGTGGTACATGCTGAGTGGATGTCAGTGACTAGTCATGACTGGTTATTGCATTCAGTACAATGATCAAATGACATTTGCTTTTCGTTGTCTTCTTGAGCACAGAAACTGGTTTTAAAAATGCCCTGTGGTGCCTGGTGCCTTCCCATGCACCTTACACCAAAGTTAATCAGTTCCTGATGTGCTGGACAGCATAAAGCTGCTGGTCTCTGCTCCCAGTTCTCTACAAAATGCAAATGACAACATTTCTCTCAACTGATACTTGGGTGCATGGCATGAGCCTGTGTGCTTTGCAATGTCTAATATAGAACTTGCAGCAGAAAATATGATTTCCTTCCTTTTTCCTGGTTGTATTTTTCATGGAACAGAGCCATTTGTTTTTAATGAAAAGCAGACATTGGCAGACATTCTGCTGTAGCTTTTCAGTGGGACTTTCAAGACAGGCCTGTTGGCGAGGTGTTAACTGAGCACTTCCTATGAGTGCAGGGTTATGTGGATTGCAGGGGAAACACACAACATGGCCTTGTGTCTCCACGAGTTCAGGTCCTGGCCTGGTGATAGCTGCTCCACAGATAGGAGAATAGAACTTCATAGCTCACTGCACAGCATCTAACTCTTCAGGCCAATAATGGGTGGGGCTCTACAGAGAATCTACAGAGAGGGTAGATTAAAGAAAAAGGAGTATAAAGATATTACTCACATAATTATGTAAGTTGAGAAGGCTCACCAACTGCCAGCTGCCAGGTGCCAGCAGACAAAGAGAAGCCAGTGGTGCCAATACCAGGCAAGCCCAGAGGCCTCTGAACATACAGAATGCACCTTCTAAGTACAAAAGATTGGTGGCTGAGGGTAGAATATGGGTCTCCCTGCTCATGCTCCATGCTTCCCCTCCGTCTAGACCCTCAAAGATTGACCAATGTCCATAAATAGTGAGGAGCACCATGCCATTGAGACTCAATCTACAGAGTCCCTCCCACAAAATGCTGCCTTTGCCAACACCCAGGAGGGTTTTTACCAACTGAATAGGCATCCTTTTGGGCAGTCAAGTTAATTCACAAAACTGAGTAAGTTCCCATGTCCAGTCCCAAGTCATGGACAGCTCTCCAGGTAGTGTTTGCCTGCAAGTAGGTTGAACAATCCATTCCAGTCAGCATTCCTAAACTGTTAGCTGCATATTAATCTGCAGGGACTAATATCATAACATAATTAGTGTAGCAGTGCTCCCAGCTTAATTGAAAATGCTGGATATGAGGGACAGTTAATGAGAAATGCAAGGCTTGATGATTCAGAACTGCAGAGATTTGGCGGTTTAGTGGGTATAGCTGGGAAGTGCTGGATTTATTTCCTTTTGCTATTCTCTTTGTACATCTGGACAGGAAGGCTCTGAAAGGAGTTGCTAACAATGTATATGGTAAGCAAGCTTTGATTATCTGGAAGTCCCTCAGCTATTTGGAACACAGCAGAGAGCTAGCCAAGCAGGAAACAAAAAAAAAAAAAAAAAAAAAATAAGCCTCTGCAATGACAAAACACGTTTCAATTTGTCCGTACAACAGTCTTTTTACATTTCTGATAAGAAATCCTCTCAGCCCACCCTATCACTGTTAATGCTTGTATTGTACACAATGTTAATAAGCCAGGTGATCTGATTCGACAGTCCTTAGCAGAGCAGCAGCTACACACACACACATACACACACACACACACACACACACAAACACACACACACACACACACACACACCAGTAGGGTAGAACACCTACAGAGAGACTTGGCTCTGCACCTCCATCTGGTGTCACCTCTATCATGTCTCTCCTGAGGACTTCAAGGCACAAGGTTATGCTTTAGGCGTAAAGAACGCTAAGATGTAAGAATGTCTACTCATGTAGCCTATGCTATGGGGAAGACGAGTGCATCAGTCTAGTTCTGGCTGGTCTAAACAGAAGAGAATTTAGAGGAGGTTAGTAGGCTGCTTACACATTCTCTTTTAAAAGGTAATACTTAAAATCTTATTTATTTGTTTGTTTGTTTATGTGATTATGTTGAAGGGTATTTGTCCTATGGTGACATTTGGAGGTCAGAGGATAATTTTGTGGGAATCAGTTCTTCTCTCCTTCTACTATGTAGGTCCTAGGGATCAAATTTATGTCAACAGGCTTGGCAGCTATCACATTGCCTCACTATGGGTATTTATTTTTACTTGTGGACTTTAAAGGAATACTGGGCCTCAAGCTTGGCTACCACAGCACAGAGAAGGCTCCAGCATGGCACAGAATCCCTCTTGTCCTAACTCTTGGACATTTAAATTCTAGAAACCAGACCATGGAGGCTACAGCACTCTGTTAAGATAAGCAGGTACTCCTACTGGTGAGCTGCTGGGAAGACCCCTGAGTGCAGTCTCCACCTACCGTGCTAGCATCTATTCTCAACCATCTAGTGGGCTTGCTGGGAGCAAAGAGGTCCATAATTTCTTACTGTCCAACCTGTTGCGAACAGAGAGAATATAGAGGTGAGTGTGGAGAGAATATATGATGTCTACTACAAGTGAGGACATAGAATGAGAGTTCAAGGGCAAGTTCTGCTGCCACGTTGCATTGCAGGGCTGACCCTCTATTGGGCAGAAATATACCGAAGGGACTACACAGTGATGCCTGTGTGTTGATAGTCACAGAGGAGCTCACAGCATGAGAAAGAGCAAACAGAAACTTCAAAGATGAAAGAGGTAGGAAGAGTTCATTTAAGAGTGACTAATGTCACAGAGGCCAGCCTCATAAAGGGCATCGCTGTTCAGGACATGGTGGGAATAGCTGGGCATCAGCTAGACAGAAGATTACATGCAGGGCACTGTCATGGAAGGCAACATTTCCAGGAGGCTATTGAGGATTTGACACAACCTTTCTTCTGCAATGTTATCGGATGATAGAAGAGTGCTGGCAATATCCCAGCTCTGCTTCATACTCCTAGAGCGGCAACCAGGGATCTGAATACCAGAAATCCCAAGCATCCTTTATACGAGGGCAAGTTACCCACCATCCCATAAAAGGAATTGCAAATACCCTCAGAATTCTGGCCCCTGGTTTCTGCAAAGGCCCACACACCCCAATACACACACCCATGTACAATGATACACAGAAAGGAGGAAGTGGGCCTGAAGACATCAGAGATCAAGGAAGTGATATGAACAGGTAATTAAGTACAGCTTTTAAAAGAAGACAAAACATCCTAATTCATCTAATTCATTTTGTTCTTTCTGGTTTGAGATTTTCTTTGTGGAAGGCAGGAATGGGGTATCACTTTGCATCTCAGGCTAGCCTGAACCCACTATTAGTGCAAGATGGTCTTGGACTTAAAATTCCCTTACCACTTCCTCCTAAGGGCTGTGGTTACATATATATGACACCATGCCTAACTCATAGCTCTAATCCTGTCCTGAGGTTAACTTGGCAATCTAATACGTATTTGCATATTTGCGTATTCATTTATGGCTGAATGTTTATGTGTCTATATCCATGTAGAGCCCACCATTAAGTCTGTTTTCTGCACCTCCATCCCCAGCTTTCTGTTCTGTTTCCTCTGCCCTTCCATACTTTCCTGACCTGAGCTCCATTGAGTCGGTGGTCATAGCCATAAGCAATGCCACTGGTCACTGATAACTAGTGTTAATATCAGGGTTCCAGCTTCCCCAGGTCCCTCCTGCATGTCAGGTAACATGACCAGAGAGGACCACAGCGCTTCCTGTCCCCAGGTCCTCATACTTCATGGTCTTCACATGATCCTCTAAAGGAGGGAAACTCTGGCTGGATGACTGCCAGGTACATTTGCTGGAGCTTTCATTCTGTTCTTGGTGTTTTGATAAGCCCCATGGCTTCAGTGAGCTCTCTACCAGGTATGTGTATGTAAGATAGAAGTGTGTGTGTGTGTGTGTGTGTGTGTGTGTGTATGCACATGTGTGAGTGTGTAGGCCAGCGATCAATGACAAGTACCTTCTTCTATTGCTCTACAGCTTATTTCCAAGATGTGAATGTCTCTCACTGAACCTGGAGCTCATCAGTTTGGCTAGGCTGGCCCGTTAATGAGTCCTAGGAATTAGCCTGTCTCCATCAGCATGCACAGCCATGGAGTTACAGATATGTGCTGTGTCTAGCTTTTACATGGGTGCAGGAGATTGGAACTCAGGCCCTCATGCCTGTGCAGCTAGTGCATTAACCAGTAAGCTACCCACCCCCAGCCCTGCATCTCTAGAAATCTCAAAGCTACAACAAGTGCCGTTGTCTTGCCTAGCTAGTCCTCCTGGCCAGCTGCCCAGAATAGATCAGGGAAAGCCAGCCACATGCTCCACCAGCAGGGATGCAGGAAGCAGACTCACTGTTTCCTAAGGGAAGCACCAGCTTTGGGAAATAAGGCGGCCTCCATTCCCACACAGCAATTATGTGCGCAATTACATTTCCAGCAGGTGTCACTTAAGAGGGTGAAACCCATTAAGCGTTCAAATGAGAAAGCAGAGAGGAGTCTCTGAGAACACCCGGGAAAGGTGTACTCTGCAACATAGGGAGGGGACATGTGCAAGCCTCCGCCATATTCCATGTGTTTCCTCTACTCGGTCTGAAAACTAGTCTGTGTGGAGAGGCCTGAGGCAAATGGGTACAGAAATAGGACTTAGCCAGGAGGGCAAGTTGCCGTGATGACTGGACATAGTACGTACACACCCAACCGTGGTCTGAGTGGGGATAGAACTGGACGCTTCACTTTCAGTCCTCAGAGATCTGACTCTCCTCCTCTTGCCCGTCTTAGTTTTCAGGGTACTTAATAAGCAATAAATGCACGATAGACGTTTTAATAGCAACTGTCTCTGTATTGCTTAAATGATGAAGTACATGCTTAGCAAGACCATCAACAGAGGGAAGTTCTAATCCTACACAAGCTTGATTATGTTTACCGTGGAAAGTGGCTGTTATTGCCCTCATTACCCTGGTTAACAGGGGCTCGGGAAAGAGAAGGGCCTCACCCGAGCCTCCTTGTTAGCGAGCTGCAGACCTAGGATTTGAACCCTGGCCTGTCGGACTCCAAAGGCAGCACCCTTTGCACTACATGAGCAGCCTAAGTTGGGACCCTTTCCATTACAGAGGTGACCCAGACTGTCCCCGGGGATGCCATACAGGAGGTGAGTTCAGGGTTAGAGACCTTCTGTTTTACTCACTAGGCCTCAGGCTCCAGCTAAGACAGAAGGGACTTTGCTCTGCTCTCCTATGTCATTTCTAGCTTTGGTCCTTTTGAATTTCCTAATGGCTGAGGAACTGGCAGCTAGAAATGGGGTAAGAACATGCCCTGGGCACTTGCAGTTGGCATGCTTGCTTCCTTTCTGACAAAGTCTAGCTCACAGTCTCCTTTCTTCAGTTATATGCCATTAATATGAAGTGGCACACCTGGGTCCATGCCTTGCCAAACATACCATTTCTGCACTGTCTGAAATGAGGGATCAGTCACCTCATGCAGTCTCTCAGCTTTTCTTACCACCACTCAGAGGTTCTGACAAGCCTATGTGCTACTGTGCCTAAAATTCCTCTGTATTAGTTTTTTAAATGGGAAGAACTGATAGGGTATGTGTGTAAGTGTGTATGTGTGTGTGTGTGTGTGTGTGTGTGTGTGTGAAGGGGATTTACTAGTATGGTGTACAGGCTGTGGTCTCGCTAGTCCAACAATGGCTGTCTACCAACAGAAAGTCCAAGAATCCAGTAGTTTCTCAGCCCACAGACTGGATGTCTCAGCTGGTCTTGAGTACATGCTGAATCCTGAGGAAGTGGGCTCTAACACCAGTGAAGGACTGGACTTGCCAGCAGAGAGAAGGCAAGCAGACAAAGAGTGAAAGTTTCCTTCTTCTGTGCCCTTCATGTAGCCCACCACCAAAAAGAGAGGCCCAGATTAAAGGTGAATCATTTCAGTTTTAAAAGATCTGGATTTAAAGTGGGTCTCCTCACTTCAAATGATTAAATTAGGAAAAATCCCTCAAAGATGTGCCCAACTGCTTGGGTTTTAGTTAATTCCAGATGTAATCAAGCTGACAACCAAGAACAGCCAGCACAGCCTTCTTCCCTCAGCCCTGTCTTTGCAGCCATTTAGCCCTTTACATAGGCTGCTGTTGGATCTTTTTTTTGTGGCTCCTTTATACCTGCCTATTATGTTGTTGGGGGTAAACTTTGCAAACACTTTCTTGTATCCATTCAATCAGTTTCCTATGATCTTCCATCCATCCAAGAAATAGTTGCAGGGTGTGAATATTTACTGCGAGGTGGAGTTCATGACAGATTTGAGATGCATACAAATGTCAATGAGCAGTCTAGTTTCCATATTGGAGAGAGTGGTCACCAAGTAAGAGTACAGGTAAAGGGAGAAGCTAATACACAGGCTGCACCTTGCCGGTCAGCCTCACTAGACACTTGTGGAGGATCTTGCTTGATGCCAGGCTACTGCACTAACCAGACTTTGCCTAACAATGCATGTGTGAACAACTACCAATACGTGTATTGGGAATGGGGATGTTAATATTGCAAGAACAGAGGACAAACCAAGAAATGCCTTGCTCTAAGGGATAGAGGAGAGGCCTATAGACAATGGAAAGGAATGCTCACAGCAGAAGGCTTCTCATTTCCATTTTTAGCTCCCTATTCTAATCAAACCTCCTGCAAGCTGATGTCCAGGATCTATCTACCTTCCAGTCAGATCACTGGCCAAACTTCTTTTCTGGCTAACGTTCATCAGGCCAACAACTTTACTCTTCTAGGCAATGTTACTCACAGGAGTCCTGAATCTCCCTCAGAGAAATCCATCATTCCACTCTTTCTGTGGTCAGCACCGTGTGTCTAGAATGCTGGCCCATTTCTCAAGGCCTGGGGCTATCAGTGTGTGAAGAGAGGGTCAAATGGGCTTCCCATGAGGCACCCCTGCCTCCTTTGACTACTCAGTGCCATAGAGTTGTAGGTCATCAACCAGGTCAGCTGCTGCCTCCTGCTCTTCCAGTGAGCTCTGAGAAATGAGGGAGCTCTCCAGCTGTCCTTTCTAAAAGGACAGAAGATGACTGGCTCTGTGTTTGGAACTTGGGCTTTGGGTGGGAATCATCTGTGAAAGTTTGTACATCTGAAGAATCTACCCCAGCCTCCCAACCTGGCCCTGTCTCTTCATCTACCACCTCAGGTCTTCTCCTCAGCCGCTGTTTGGGATTTTATTTATGTATTTAGTATATTTGATAAGCAGTTGGTGCCCAGTAAATGTTCTTTTAAAATAGCTTCCCCCAAGTAGATTGTGACTCTTCAATGAGTCTGCCGTCATTTGGAGTTAAATTCTAATTTAAAAATTAGACTTTTTAAAAAGATGACTATTTTAGATAAAAATGATTTTGCTTCACTCTGGTTTTCATTTATTTAGTTAGTTATTTTATGAAAACAGCATTTTCCCCACTGTCTCTTTACTTAACATACAATTGGCCTCCTGCCCAATTTATTTATTGGGCAACTAAACTTCCGTTTGTTGATGCAGGATCTTCGAAGACTGGCTGTCAACCTTATTCTCCCTTCCATCCTACACCCTCATCGTTTGCACTCCATCTTTGATGAGTGCACATTAACCTTACCCCTCCTTACATCCTATAGATACAGGATTTTCAGACTGATGTCCTTTTTACCTATTTTCTTCCTTTTATACTGTATCGAATTTCAGAGTGCAATTAATTTCCATTCCTATTAAGTGCTATTATCAGTGACCTATGACCTATGACTGAGTGTTGGAGTGAGTCTCCATAGGCAACACATGCTCCAGCCTGATGTGTGAGATGAACAGGCGGGGAAGGGCAGGAAATGCATCCTTGCTCTTTATGCCATCACACCCCTGGCTTATGCGCTTGTGTTTTGGGGTCCACCTTCAATTTTGGTCTTAGTTAAAGACCTAGCCACTTGTGTCAAAAGTCCCACTTGAACTTAATGGAGTTCCTACTCTCTCCACTGACTGGGCAAGGTTTTCTTCAGTCAAATGCCACGGGGTCAACAAACACAAAGTGGGGTACATTGCTGAGAGGAGCAAAGAGTTCTTTTCTTTTTGATTGGGCTTCTCTTTGACAAACCATGCTGTTGTGCTTGGATTCCTGGCTCCTCTCAGCAGCCACCCTGCATAGCAGTGGAAGGTTATCTTACCATCAGTATCTGGAAAATGAGGCTAAGAGCTTGTCCGGTCCCTACCAGTCAGGGGGAAGGTCAGACCCTGCCCTCTGCTGTCAAAACTGTTATTGTTTTAGCCTTGACAAAGTCTTTCCATCTAGTTATGGAAGTTAGCAGTGTTTGAATCTTAAACCCAGCTCTATACTAAGAAAGATCTCCCCAGTATGGAGAAGCTGCTAGATCATTTAATGTCTGGAGAAAGTCTTGCGTGGATGTTCCCGCAAAGAGGGCAAGGTGATGTCCTAAACAAAAGAACAGTAGCTGGTAACATCCAGTGTATTCTGAAAAATCCCCTAGAAGTGACTTAACTGCCTACTTTGCAGTCAGGCTTCTAAGCAAGATCTGTCCTTTTCTAGAACTTTGTAATTCACCTGAGGAAACAGGCAAGCCTGGGCAACTCTAAGAAAGTGTGGGAAGTGCATCAGGAGCTCATGCATTCATTCAGTAGATATTATTTGCCATCTCATGTTCCAGTAAACCTAACAGACCAAAATCAGGACATTTGGAGCAGGAAAAATAACAAAAAAAAAAGTGAATAGCCATTGGAGTCCAGGCACATGGGGCACAGTCAGGTGGTCAGGGATAGATTATGACCCTCCATGCAGCACAGAGAGACTGGGGTAAGTTCTGTTCTTAAGATGAGGGTTTCGTGCTGTCCTGACTGTCAGTGGGGGCTTGAGGCAGCAAGCAGGAGTATATATATGCCTGTTGAAGGAAAGGGCAAAGGCTAAGTCTGAAAGATGTGAGAACTGTCTAGCAAGGCTAGAGAAAGAGGTGAAGGAAAATGCTAGACATTTGGGTTGAAGCCAGACTGAGAGGGTTTGGTGGTATCTCCAGGAACAAGCACACCAGAACTGTATAGATGTAGATGCCACGGTTTCCACAAGCTTACCATTGCTGTGTGTCTGGGATATTAGCTGGTGGCCACAACAAGGGTTCAGGCACATCTTCCATAACAAGGAACAGTGAGACATGAAAGGAGAGACACACCCTTCCTGATCCTATAGCTTCAAAGAATAATCCAAACAGAGTCCAATAACGTGTGCATCCGATACTTTTCCTTGCTGCTCTGACAGTGTTTTAGTCGGGTTAGTATTGCTGTGATAAAACTCCATGACCAAAGAAATTGGTGGGGAGTGTGTATTTCACTTACAGTTTGAAATAACAGTTTATTATCAACATCAAGGGCAGGAACTCAAGCAGGAACCTGGAGGCAGGAGCTAATGCAGAGGCCATGGAGGGGAGCTGTTTACTGGCTTGCTTTCATGGCTTCCTTGACCTGCTTTCTTACAGAATCCAGGACTGCCAGCCCAGGGATGCTACCACCCACAATGTGCTAGGGTCTCCCCCATCAATCACTAGTTAACACCTTACAGCCAGATCTTATAGAAGCATTTTTTTTTTCCTTTCAATTGAAGTTCCCTCCTCTTAGATGACTTTAGCTTGGGCCAAATTGACAGACAGACAGCCTGGGGAGAAGCAATGTAAGGGAAGAAGGGTTTCTGTTGGTTTGGGGGGATTTGGTCTATCACAGGGAAGAGGCATGACAGTGGAAACAGCACATTCACCACCCAGTTGGGAAGCAGAATCTGATGAAAGCTGGTGGTCAGTTCATTTTCTCCTTTTTTATTTATCTCCCCAACAATGGAATGGAATTTCTTTCATTTAGTATGAGCCTTTCTGTTACAGCAATTTTCTCTTGAATCTTCTCAGACAAGCCCAGGGGTTTGAACAAGTGACTCTAGGCTCCGCAGAGCTGCTAATCAACAGTAATGGTTAGAATGGGAGCATCCTGCGCCCACCTTCTTTCTCATTGAGTCTTCTCCCAGACGGTCAAGGACTGTCTGAAGAAGTGGGCCAGCCACGAGGGTCTTAAGGACACGTGACAACTAAATCCAATTAGGTATCATTGCTAGGGATTCTGGAAGAGAAGGGGTCATTGAATAGAAACCCTGGAAACTTGAATTAATTATAGGTGTTAGTTAAGATAATTTCCCAGTATTGGTTTATCATCTATAACAAAAGAATCAGAATAAAATTATGACTGTAATAGTAATTGAAAGGTTAGTATAAGGGAAACGCACTGCAGAGAATCAAGAGATTCTCTGTACTGTCTTTATAGTATTTTTGAACTCCGGAAATTCTTATTTTAAGCATAGAAAATGTGTGTGATACAAAGTAGAAAAAATAACCGCACCCTCTTTGCTGGATTTTCTGGTTTTTCTTCTTTAGGTAGAGCTCTGTCTCTCTCATCTTGGTTTCTTCTCTGGCAATGTTTTCAGCTTTACTAGGCTAGAGCTGGCCTGTGTCCGCCTGGGTGGGCCTCTGAGGGCTGCGCAGGTGGGTAAGGATGCTGAGATGGGGAGGAAGACTGGCGAAGTCTCAGCCTTGCTTTTCTCCCTGGGGCCAATTTCAGGGGAAGTGAATGTGCAGTGGTTCATTAACAGCCCTGATGTCCACACCTGGTGGCCCTTGCACTTCCTCCGGAGGACATCAATCCCAGACACCTGGGTCAGTCAATAAAAGGCCACCTGTGACAAAGGCTTGAGCAGAGGCAGAAAGCAAATGTGTCACAAGATCCCAGAACCCCCGCTCTCACTATGAGAAGCTGACCTCTGCTGTGAACCTGCCACCCAGGGGACATGTTCACATAGAGAGCCTGCTGGGCTGTGTGCCTTCGATTCTGGTCTTCCTCTTGTTGTTAGTTGGTCTCTTTGGTTCCAGCTGGTGTCTGTCTGTTTATACATACTTTAAAAAAAATGTTCAAATGATTCTTTACTAACAAAGGATGCACTATCTCTCAGTGGCCAGTCCATTATAGCTAGCCTAGAGAGACTTCCTCACTCCCAGAATTCGACAGAGTTGACTGCCCCAGCTGGAAGAATGATTTCCCATTATTTTTCCATCCCTTCTAGAAGAAATGGTGTTCTCAACCGTTCTGAGTTTGGAAGGATTAAAGCTAACTTTATACAGTATTAAGTGTCCACCTCCACAGCTCCCCAAAGCTATATGGTAAAATATCCCATCATTTCTTTTGTCTGGCTTTGGTTTTATTAAACTCCTGGCTTCCTTGGCCTAAAGCAGGACACCCGCCCTCCCCAAGAGTTTGTGCGTCACAGTGGATCTTACTGGCATTCAGTGGACGGATTGACGGTTGACTTCTCCTCATCCACCCCTCGTTCCACCAGGAAGAGAGTCACATTCAATTCACACACACATGTCTCACACACACGCAAAGACTTCACTACACGTTATTACCGTTCCTTCTACAGAGCCTCCTCATCCTCATGCATGCCTCACCCGGTGCTCATTTCCTCAAGGGCTTGACTTCTGGCCAGTTCCATAATGAGTTCCCTACCTTAGCCCACACATTGACCTTCTTGGTGCATTAGTGCAGTCTTTCTCTAAGACTTTCCAAACAGCCCTTCCACCTGAAGATTTTCTCAGTACCTTTGTCAGCTCAAGTTCAGGCAGGAAAATAGGAATCATCCCAGATGTTTCAGCACAGGAAATCTAATACAGGAAGTTGATCACAGAATTAAGGAAAGAGCTGAGAAGCTGTCCAGAGATCAGCTGCAGCAGGCAATTCCTATAACTTCTAGGCTGAAAGGACAGTAAGGAGGTGACATTTCTAGATCCTAGAAGCTGGAATAATCAGGAGGAGCCAGAACCACTTTGTAGAGCGCCTTTCAGGACTGAAACAAGAGTGGGTATGTGGTCCCTGCTGTGCATATTGTCTAAGACAAGACAAGAGAGGGATGGAGACTCTGGCTGCTCAGGGTCTTTCATTAGCCAAACCCATCCAGAATCCAGCGATCAAGGGAAACTGAGAATACTGGTTCCACACAGAGAGTGACGGTATGGAGGATGGATCAGCAGCAGCCAATAGCCGAGTAGTCTTAGTGTCTGTTCAGACTTCTCAGATGTACCAATTGGCTTCTTCCAAGTGCTTAGCTTGGCCTCTCTATTCCCCACACCTGCTTTCTAATTTCTCTAATTTCTTGACTGCTAAATTCTTGATAAAGGCATAAGTTCTTGTTCCCATGAAATTTCCTGAATTGGAAGACTGAAGGTCAGGATTTTCCTTTACCCTGGGGAAGGGTGGTGAACTATGTCACATTCTAGTCATAAGTTCTGCAACCATTTCAACTCCTTTGGCGACCACCATGCCTCTTTTCTTTCATGGGATCTTCAAGGCAGAATGGTTCTGTTCATCTTCCCCACCACGGCAGCCTTCGAAGTTGAGCTAGACCTTGAACAATTACCTTCTGATGTACAAGATCAAGCCCATCACTCAGACACCCCCTATCCAGGCCCACTCTGCTGGCAAGAGCCCTGATCGGGAGCTATTGGGGGAAGCTAGTGAACAGCATCAGGGGCTTCAGTTCTTGTCCAACAAGGGTAATCAACTCCAGCCTTTCAGCTTTGTGAGCACATTTCTCTCCTTTGCACACTGAGAGCCCTTATTGCTAGCATAAGAGCTCTGGACAGAGGTGGATGTGAAAGGAAGAAAAAAAACCCAGAGACAGAACAGAAGAAACGAAGGTCCTTCAGTTGCCACAGCCAAGAAAACAACATGAAGCATGAGAAAAGCTTTGTGACATTTTTGTTTTGCTTTGCAGCCTGACAAGGACTCAGGCCACAATTGTGTTTGGATCCGGAAGAAAGGCATAACTTCACTGAAGAAAATCCTATCCAATTTTATTCTGGCTGTTAGCTGGATTAAAGGAAACATGGAGAGGATTAGGTTTGCAAGGCGGCAGCAGCAGCAAGCAGGCAGGGCTGGGCTGTCTCTGCCTGGGATGTGTTAACACAGCATTTGCAGCTGTGGGATCCCGTGCCTTTCTGTCCCGGCCTGATAGATTCAGCATCAAGTGGAATCATCTCTGCACCCCTTCTTCACTCTATTGGCAATGGCAGTTATTAAATATTAATAGCAGTGTTAGCTAAGACGGCTATTAATTTGAGATTTGAGGTGACAGAACCTTCCCTCCATGTCCATTGCAACAAAGTGACTTCCTGCTGTCTCTTAGAATTCTAGAACCCCAGAGCCAGCTGGGCAAAAGGCAGAGATGCAGAGAAGTTAGGATGGAGTGGTTTTTGTTGTTGTCTGTTTTGTTTTCTAATTTTTTTTTCTTAATTAAAATTTTTTATTTATTTTATATCCTGATCACAGTTTCCCTCCCGCTTCCCCTGTCATTCCCTCCCCCCACCCCGTGGGCATCAACAAAGCATGGCACGCCAAGCTGAGGCAGGACCAAGCTCCTCCCTGCTCCATCAAGGCTGAGTGAGGCAACCCAGCATGGGAAATAGGTTCCAAAAAGCCAGCTCAAGCACTAAGGATAGATAGGTCCTGATCCCACCGCTAGGAGCCCCACAAACAGACCAGGCTACACAACTGTCTCACACACACACACACACACACACACACACACACAGAGGACTTAGGTCAGTCCCATGGCAGGCTGGTCACATGCTCAATGGGTCTTTCTCTTGAATTAACCCAAATATAAAAATCTCCCTCACAGGCTTGCCCAGAGGCCTCCATGGTGTTTCCATATTCTGCCAAGCAGGCATCGAGATTAACCACCACACCCATTGTATGAGTTTCTACGGGGTGTTGTATGAAAACCACATACAAGATTAGGAAAAGCAACAGAAATTTATTTACAGTTCTGGAGGCACAAAGTTCTAGATTAAAGTGATAGTGGTGCTAGGCTTCCCTGGGGATGCTGGAACAGAGAGTGACCTGTTCCAAGCTTCTCTCCTGACTTCTGGAAATCTCTCACCTGTGAAAGTCCCATCATCATACACTGGTATCCTATGTGCACATCCGCCTCTGTGCCAACATTACTCCTTTGCTAAGAACATCAGTTTACCTGGATGCTATCGTTTATCTTTATTAGTAGAAGGCCCTATCTTCTACTAAGGATTTGGATTCAAGCATATCTGCTGTGAGGGCACATAGTTGACCTTTTCTCTATTAGGTCCCTACAACAGCACCTCTTCTCAGTCATTTCACACACACACACACACACACACACACACGAGTCAGATTTGAGCTGCAAAACTATGGAAGTCTCATAATTCATAGTGTGCCATGGCTGATGTTGTGAACTACTCATGCATGGGCATGAGAATTACTAGAGAGAATACTGAAGAGAAAACCTGACTGTTATTCCCAAACAAAAAAATGGCAGATCAGGTTTAACCTGCTTTACACATCAGCAGAGCACACACACACATTCTCTGTACAACATATCTAGAGGTAGCTGGTTTTGCCCACAGAGGCTCTGCATAAAACCTTCCTTCACTCCCTCAGAAAGGAAGATATCCAGTTATTTAATAAGGCTGAGAACTACTTATGTATTTAGGAAAGTGTGTGTGTATAACAACAATTAAAAAAATATGTCATAAAATAATAAAATAAATTAATAGGGAGATTGTATAAAGCTATCTACTGTCTTTATTTTTTCTCCTGTATGCATTTTAAATATATAGTTGCTCGCCCATCACATCAGTGGGCTTCTGAGCTGGTCTTCAAGGTTGATTATAGAGAAGACATGTAGTCAAGCACAGGGCTCACCTGGATCTGTGCCAAGCAGAACAATCCAGAGTGGCTCAGGCCTTGCTCTTTGGAGAAGGTGCCATTCTGGGCTAGAGGTAGTCTCTGTTGGTGAGTTTGTAGGTGTGTGTGTGTGTGTATGTGTATGTGTGTTTACTCTCTGATCTGAACACTGAACCACCAGCAAACTCCAGCTACCAAAATAAAAATGATACGATCTGCTTCGCTTAGTCTAGGGAGATAGACTTCAAAGGTCGGTACTGTAGGTGAACTCAGGCGTGCAGTATGTCATCTCGTAATCCTGTAGACTTACACTTTTAATGGCTTTGTTTTTCTCCAAAGGCAGAGGAAGGGAAGGGAATTAACCTTTACTGAGCATTCATCCTGTTTCTCCACAGGGCTAGGATGCACCCATATGCTCAGATGAGTGTTTGGATCTAGTTCAGGTGTACCATGCTTCCCCTGTTAGGCCTTGTTGGCTCCCCTATCTCTCAATCTGGTCTGAATCTGGGCATAGAGCTGGGAAAATTGGCAATATTTAGATGTTATCGAATAGGTTGGCACGTATAATTGGCTTGGATTAGGAACCAAAGCTCCCAGCAAAGCAACAAGGTGAAATATTTTGAACTAATGATTATACAATAACAAGATAGCTTTCTGGAGGATTGATATGTTCTGGAAAGTGTAAGTCCTTCTTCAAAACAGGCTGGTGATAGAAAATATTACAAGAGCTGATGATGTGGGATGTCTTTTTGTATGCTGCGAGTATTATTTGTTACCAAAGGAACTGTTTGGGCCTATGGCAGGTCATCTTTGAAGTAGGCAGGAAATCCAAGCATATATAAAGTGGAAAGAGGGCAGAGTCAAACAGACACAATCCAGCTGCCCAAGAAGCAAGATGTAAAGAAATAGGTGAGCCATGGGCCATGTGGCAGGACAGATTAATGGAAATGGGTTGAATTAAGATGCAAAGAGCTAGTGCAATATGCCTGAGCCACAGGCCAAGCAGCATGTAATTAATATAAGTGTCTGAGTGATTTTGGGGGGCCTAAGCAGCAGCGGGCAGTTCCAGACCATGGTGTAGACTGGGTCAGGAATCTTTTATTATACTCTGGGCCTTGGTTCAGTCTCAGAAATAAGGCAGCTAATGTGGCAGGAGGAGGCACAAATGGGTTAGTCCATTGCCAAGGAGCATCTAGTCTACAGGAAAGAAAGGTGGAAAGTCAAATAACTTCAAGACTCTGGTCACGAAGATGATATTAAGAGTATGAACATCTAGACATGGTTTCAGAACATCTCTCCTCCTCACATTCATTTCTTCAGCTGGAGAGAGGCTCAACTACCTAAGGTCATGGCTGTGGTGATCAAACACCCAAGAAAAACAACTCCCAAAAGGAAGGGCTTGGCTTATGGTTTGAAGATACAGTTCATGATGGGGGCGGAGCTTGAGACAGTTGGTCACATTGTATCTACTTCCAGGGAGGGCAGAGGTGAGGCTGGTGCTCCACTCGCTTTCTCCCTTGTATTTAATCTGAGACCCCAGCCCATGGAATGGCACTGCCCACAACTAAGGCCGGTTTATCCACATGGATTAAATCAAGTATAGAAACTCCCTTACAGGTATGCCCAAGAAATAGTCTCCTAGATCACTCTATACCCTGCCAGACTGATAATTAATATTCACCTCTATAGTATCTTCACTGAGGAGCACGCAATGCCCAGGACACACAGTATTAAAAGAAAAGAGGAATACCTTAGTGCCTGAGGTAGGAGGATTGTCCTGAGCTTGAGGCCAGTCTTAGCTGTAGACTCTCTCTAAGACAAAATAAATAAACAGAAGAAATCATTTCATTGTCCATGTCATAGAGGTACTACAGGTCTAGTAGTTATTCTGCACCATTTTCACCTCCATTTAGTGAGAATGCGTAAGAAGCAAGGAGATAGCCCCAAGTCATAGAGCTGGTGATGCTCCAGGTAGGCTCAGGGATGAGCTCACTGTTCAGGGAGGATTGCCTGGAGGACTCTCTATGCACTGGGAGCATTTGTTAGACTTAATGTCACTGTGACAAAGAACCTGAGAAAGCCAGTTAAGGAATGATAGACTCACTGTGTCTTATAGCTCAGAAGTTTCAGACCAATGGCAGGTAGATCCACTGCTTTGGGCTAAAATAGCGAGTTCCTCCGTGAGCAAAGACATACTAGCACCCTCACATTTTCCATCGCACATCCATGTCTCTGTGCATACAACTAATAATACTCAGAGCTTTGGAGCCCAATGCTTCAGTAATCTCAGTTGTAGGTGAGACATGAAAGATGAAAATAAACACTCCTTGACCGAAAGGAAGGTGATTCCCTCCCACTTTGTGAAGAATGGCTCAAAAGGACCAAGGAACATTTTATCTTCTTCATCAGTGGTCCTTTAGAGGAGACACTAACAGAAGCCATGGGCTGTCTGTCGGAATGGATCAGGAGATGATGAAGCCACATACATCCTGGGGCATACACTGTGTGAAGTTCAGGCAGAAGCAGATGTATTAGGTAAACCCGGTTAGTACAGAGTCTGAGCATGCTTCTAAGCACATTTGCAAAGGAACAAAGAGGACTGAGAGCATGTCTCCACTGCTTTCTGGCTGAGGATCAGGGGCAAGCAGCCTAGAGCCCCCAAAGCCTTCCTTCCCCATCAGCAAGTCAGAGAGGATAATGCCTGCCTCCTGCAGTTATTTAGAAGGCTGAATGAGATCAAAATACCTATCAGCCAGCCAAACACCTAGCATATAGCTAGACGCTTCTTGCCCTGGTTGCTTCCTCTTCAGACTCTTCACATGTGTCTAGCAGATCTCCAATAAAATCACATCTCTTTTCAAAATCCCTCCCTGCCTTCCTTTGGCCGCACTCGCAATCTGACTTGGCCTTTGGGACCCTGCATGTTGAAGCTCCCATGCACTGTGTTGGAATATCTGCTACCTTGCACATAACCACACTGTGGGGTAAGTGCCTGTGTCTTCTTTCTCCTCCTGCACCTTTTCTTCCTTACTTGGAGAACCCAGTCCAATCTCTACCCTGCATCCCTGGGACAAGACTGAACTTCCTCAGCACATGCTCTGTTATGTCCTTCCTAGTTTGTCAGCCAAGGAAATCCCTCTGTGTGTAGCTATGATTTATCTTATCTCTTATGAATTTGCTGTCGTATCACGGGTTTTGTGGCCAAACCTTATTTTCCTTGCCTGTAAAGTTTCTGAAGTCAGGATTTTGTCCTCAGTGTATCCACCCAGCATCGGACTCATTGTATGAATAAGTGAAGGAGAAATGAATGAATGAATGAATGTCATCCTTTCCTAACTGGAGTGTTGAAACTTTTTCGGTCATCTGTATCTGTTGGTTGATTTCTGTCAACTCGATACAGACCTGATATATCTGGGATGAGAGAAGCTTAGTTGAGAAAATGCCTTCCTAAGACTGGCCTGAAGGCAGTTTTCTGTGGGATATTGGACACTATGTGAAGAATTACTGTTGTGATTGGTATAATAAAAAGCTGAAAGACTAATAGCTAGGCAGGAAGCAGAGATGGGACTTCTGGAAAGAAGGATGGCAGAGTTGCCAGTCAGACAACGAAGAAGCAGCATGAGCAATATGAAGATGAGGTAACAAACCGCACACTAGAATGTAGATCACACTCATGGGTGAGTTTAAGTTATAAGAACTAGCTAGCTAGGAGCAAGTCTAAGCTAAGGCCAAGCTTTCATAACTGCTAAGTCTACATTATTTGTGAGCTGGCAGTTCCAACCGGAAGTACTGCTGCTACACAAGTCTGTGGAGTAGAGTTTTGAATATTTATTCATGTGAGACGGTGCAGATCACTGTGGGCAGTCTGACCCCTGGGAAGGTGGTCCTGGATTGTTTATGGAAATAAGATGCCATGAGAAGAAATTCAGTAAGCAGCATTCCTCCTTAGTCTCTACCTCAGTTCCTGTCTCCAGGTTCCTGCCTTGATGTTCTTTTCTGACTTCCTTCATGACAGACAATAAACTGTAAACTGAGACAAGCCTTTCCTCTCCAAGTTGCTTTTGGTGATGGTCCCTATCATTGCAATAGAAAGCTGGCTAGGACACTGTGTATATTGCGGTTTTATGAACAGTCACTGTGAGATTGTGATGCTTACTGGAAATAGTGTAAAAGAGAGAGAATGCCAGGCTGAACACTGAAAAGGAAATGATGGAGGATGTGGTTCTTCCTGAGGTCTTAGCTGTGATGAAGGCCCAAAGGGAACAGACATGGCAGTCCTGCAGCTTCTTCCAAGTGGAGAGCCAAAGTGAACAGTTCCAGCCACGGCCTTTGTGGGTTAAGTGGGATCATAGAACCCAGACAAGTGTCCCATCACATGTCATCCACCCAGATCTGTGGGTTAGACGAGGACCCTCAGGATCATTGGGAACAATCGCAAGAGATCTAGATCCTAAAAGCCACAATTCATTTGGGATAGGTTCAGAAACAGACATCGTGTGCGCTTTAACCCACCCATGAGGGGAGTAGAACACGACAGGTTTCTCCTCTCTTTGTAAGCCCAGGGAATGATATTCTCATGAATAAAACCTTGTAAATAAAAATTAAGTTTTTGCAGGTTAGCGTTTCTTAACACATTAGAGTCATCTAGGAAGAGGAAACCTCAGTTGAGGGGCCACCGCCATCAGATTAGTTAATGAGCATGTCTATGGGGCCCTTTCTTAATTAGTGATTGGTGTAAGGTGCCTAGCCCACTGTGGGTAGTGCTACTCTGGGTTGGATTACAGAGCAGCCTGAGCAAATGTCAATGGCTTCAGCTTCAGTTTGTGTCTCCAGGTTCCTGACCTGAGTTCTGTTTCTTGATTTTCCTCAATGTTGGACTGTAAGCTGGAAGATGAAATAAATCTTTTCTTCCCCAAGTTACTTTCAGTCATGGTGGTTGTCACAGCAATAGAAAGCAGGACAAAGTCCCAGAGCCATTCGAGAGGAACAGAATGACAGCCATACCCTAACAGTGCATTAGCTTCTTATTGTCTCGGGTGTATGTTTTCAGTGGTGTGTGTGTGTGTGTGTGTGATGGTATTCATATATGCACAGGTGCACAAATGCACATGTCAGTGAAGGTCAGTTGTCAGCCTTGGGTGTGGCTTCTCAACTGCTTTCCCTTTTTTAGTTTGAGTCGGGGTCTTTCTTTGTAGCCTGAAACTTCTGAGCAGGATGGCTAGGCTAGTTCGCCAGCCAGCTTCCAGGGATTTGCCTGACTCTGCCTCTCTTCCCACTACTAGCGTTATAGATACATGCTGCTAGGCCTGGTTCTGTATATTGATTCTAGGGATCCAAATTTAGGTCTTGGACTGAGCCATCTCCCCAGCCTTCTATTTCAGTTTAGAAGAACTTTTTTAGTTTTTCTCCAGACTCTTTCTCATGAGGTCAGTAGAGCTTGACCCTGGGGAGAGGACAGGAGGCCCTGCATTTGGGTAGAGCCTTTAAAATGCTCCGAACTGCTAACTACTCTCTGTTTCGAATAATTAGAATCTACAGTAAAGAAACATCCAGCACACAGGGAGAGTTGGCAAATTTTCACACTTACAAGATTTTTGTTTTTAATGGGAATTACCGGTAATTCCTCACCTTATAAGAGACAATAATGACTTCTTAGCAGGATTCCTAAGTATATTTGGCAAATATGTATTCAGGGAACTTCTCAAATAATAGCTTGAAAACAAAACTCATATACATTAAGTTCCTTGGCACTAGGTCTTTGCCTGTAGGGTCTTGATGCAGGGGCGGGCGTTTGGAGGGATCTGTTATGTTTGGAGGTATCTGTTATATTGTGTGCATCTGCAGTTTTTGAGAATCTGTGTTTAAATTTCAGCTCCTTTTGCTGCAATCACTGGTGGCAAATGACTTAAAACCTTGTAGCCCCTCCCTACCTTTCTTTCAAATGGAACAGAATTTCTTGTGTTCATTTGACAGACATTTATTTTGCAAGGGTACTAGTTGTACTGATTCATCATATTCATAGCTGTTGAATTCTAGGACAAAATGTTCACATGCTGCCCAATTCAGAGTTTTCTCCTGAAAGATGAGAAAGCTGAGGCCTAGAAATGAAAACTCATTTGACAGAGGCTGTCTAGCATTAGGGCCAGAGCAAAGTTCTTTCAGGGGAGAGCCCCTGCCCAAGTGACTCTGAGACCCTTTATGGTACACCCAGCAAAGCAGGTCCATTTTGTAAGCCAGATGCAGATGCTCAGAGAGCCGAGGTGCTTCATTATTTTTCTGGCATGCATCTGATGGGACTGCCACAAGGCTTCAGCCCATGCTGTGTGCCTTCTACCTCATCACAGCACAGGATCAATGACAGTCACTCTTGTGCTGCAAACCCTACCCTGGTACCTGGGTTGCTATACAGACCTTGCCCTGGAGAGGCTGGCTCTGCAGGAAAGCATACACATAGACCATGACTGGGTGACAATGCTATCACATTCACAGCAAGAGAAACACAACATAGGGGATGGCCTTCCTAAGTGACATGGAAAGGCTGTGGAGATGACCTCTTCATTCAAGGTCCTCAGGCTTTAGAACTCCACTTGCTTTGCTTAGGGACTGTGGGTCCAGGAACAAACTCCACTGACATACATTTGCAAAGGATGCTGGGGAGAGGCCTGGGAAAAAGCACCAGGGAACCAATCATCCTGTCTCTTAATCCACTCTCTTCTCTTCCTCAACAGAAAGCACCCTGTTCTCCAGGATCAGATGGCCTTGGAAAGGGGGCTGCAGGGCCTGCAGACACCAACTCTTCCTGAAGTGCTGACATGGAGCCAGGTCAGTCCCTGCCATCTCTGATTTTTTTTGTCACTAACTGTGAGCCTGCAGCTTAGTGAGAAATGCATTTTAGAATCTGGAAATGCATATACTTTTCAGGTTGTATAGGAAGTACAGAAGATCAAGTGGTGGTGGCAGTGAACTTCTTAATAAGAGGACAAGAGGCAAAGGCTGCTGGGAGTTGTAGTCCCTGTCTTAATAAGGATAAGAAGCAAAGATTGCTGAAAGCTATAGTGCCTCTCTTAATAAGGATAAGAGGCAAAGGCTGCTGGGAGCTGTAGTGCCTATGTTAATAAGGACAAAAAGCAAGGATTGTTGGGAACTGTAGTGCCTGGTGTATTTGCCTACTGCAGAGATGGCAGAACTAACTACTAACTAACTACTGCAGGGCTGATGTCCCTGGGATCCTCCTCATGTTCCACACTGCAAGCAGCACAACATGGTGAAGAAGGCAGTATAAGTGGGGTTGGGCATCCAGCAGAAATGTGACGGTGGTGCCGGCAACAAGTAGGTACTTGTCAGGCCCATCTAGGACAATAAAAGCTATGGTAGATTGAAGTTTGTTCTAGTATCCCATAGACCAGGGTGCACGTCCTGGAGCCTGTGGTGAAGCCAGAGGCATGGTTAGTGTGAGAAGAGTTCAGTAAATGGAGACTGTCAAAAGGGGTCTGGAAGGCTTTCTTCATGTTGCCATGCAGTCTAGCAATGTAACATGGGTAGGAGATGTAGCACAGTGATGATAACGCTGGACAGGATGGGGAAACTGGCAGGATGGAAGGTGGCAAGCTGGAAGAGTATGGTCCACTGTTGAGCAGCTTTGAACATGAAAGCAGAACCCAATGAAGGAGGTTGCACAGGTGGAAATGAGGATGAGGAGCAAGCTCTTCATTGGAGATATACTGCCTACCCACTTATACCATGGTCAGATTCTTATCCTCTGAGCAGCCCTATAAAGTGACATATGGGCTCTGTTGGACTCTATATTGCTGTAGTTATGAATCAACTCCAGAATCCCAGTGGATAAACAGACTGAGTTCTTACAATAAAGGCCAATCCCATCTGGTAGAGAGCCCTGCACACTACCTGGAGCATATGGCCTCCTTGGTCCCTGCTCCAGTACATACAGCTGGAAGGTGTTGGCTGTTAAGTATTTTGGATCAGAAGTGACATATCCAGCCTACTGGGTGTCTCAGTTTCTGCTCGATGTTCAAGGTCCTGGGGTCTGTGGGAAGGAGATAATGAATGAGCCGTAATCACGTAACTAGATTAGACAATTATTTCCATCTCACAGCCCAGCAATTGGGAGACTCAGAAGCAATCACTGCACTGTCTACAGTCTCCCAAATACACAATGCTGTGCTTTGGGCATTGCATAACCTCTGTTTGGAACATTCATGTTTCAAATCAACAAAGACATACGGAATAGTTACCATAGGCTGGGAAATAACAAAACCAGAGGTGACTGGAACACATGTAACTACACAGGACAGCAAATTCTCTGCCTTGGACAAGTGGCTGTCCAAGAGACTCTGAAAGTTTTGACTTTAGTTTGTAGGGACAAATGAGTAAAATGAGATCACACATACAGAGGCTTGGTTTACACATTTCACCTAACTCACAGCATCCCAGGAGCCTGTTCTCCAGCCTCATTTTTTAAGATAAGAAAACTGAATGTGACTCAGCCAGGTAAGAGGAGAGACAGCACATGCGCCCCTTGGTCCTCATCTAAGGCTTGTGTACAACAATAACATAGTTGACCAAAAATGTCAATGACCATGAAGTCTAACGGTTCCAGTAGGACAGTAACTGAATCTCCCTACTCCATCTAAACCCTAGAAATGTAGTCCCTGGTCTTCCTACACTTTGTCTCCAAGTAGGGCTTTCCTTCCCTCCTTTCTCAGTATGTCCAATATGGCATGCATGCTGCACTTTGGAGACACAGACTTCAGCCCTGACACAGGGAAACGGAATTGCTCATCCCACAGAGCTGGGCCAAGAGCGAGGCTTGTTGAGCTCATCTGTACCAAGGAAGGGAAGAATGACATTGTGCAAAAATATTTGGGTGAAAGATCTGAATCTGGCATGGTGGGGTCACACATGAATCTTGTCTCAGGGATATTCTTCCTTGTCTCTCCAGCTCCATCAGCCATCATCTCATCCCGTCACTCAGTGCTGTATTTGCACTGACAAATCACCTCTGCCCTTTTCTCATCCCTGGAAACATCTGTTTAGTCTGCACATTGATCCTGATACTCTCAGTCCTGCCTTCCCAATGGTAACCTGCTCACTGGACTTCGTAGCCTTCTTTCCTTTATCTGTCTAGCACAGAGGTACCTGTCACAGCACCTCTCAGATCATATCCCTAGCCTGCCAGATCTTCCTGTGACTATCTTTCTCATGCATACAGGACAAAAAAATAAATAAAAAATAAAGGTCTTTCTACTACTCACAAGCATTGATATCTAGTTCCTGGGTCCCCTTTCCACCCAGTACACTAAGCACTAGTCTCTCATACCACTCACCTCTTCCAGATTCACTGAACCATAGAAATACTCCTGCTTTGAAGCATTTAGCATGGGCTTTCCCCTAGCCTTTGAGAAAAACACTTGAGGCCTAGGGAGCAGCAGCAAACAGAAGTAAAAGTCATTGTCCTTGTGAGCTGACCCATGCAAGATGAGATGCCTTTAGTGGAAGCATGTCAGCTGCTCCAATGGCTACAGAGACTCGGTGGGTTGGCAAGGAATATGGGGAGGGCCATAGCCTTCCTTATTCTACCACACTATGGGAAAGATCATTTCTCCCAGCCCAGGTCTTTCTAGGATCCTCTTCTGTTAGAGCATTTATTTCCACCTGGTGTGTTATCTATTAAAAATGTTTCAGACACCTTCCATAAGTTTCTGATCTCCAGGAGAACAGATACCTCCTTCTTGACCTTGTAATATCCTCATGTCTAGGACGATGCATAGCACATGGCAGACAGTAAAAGATCAACAGAGTTAGTGAATGAATGAGCAAGTAATTCATCAACAGTTTCCACTATTGCTCACCTCCCTGCCAGTCCCAACAGGACTTGACCAATGCTGAGACCCCAGCCTAGGATATGCCCACTCTTTTTTTCTCCACCATTCTCTCTGCTTGCCCAAGAGGCTGAAGTCCCTGGGACACATCACAAGAGTATTGTCCCATCTATCATTCAGAGCTCCGGGAGTTTCAAAGGCCTGCCACACTGGGAGGACCTGGTTTCTGTTCATTGGCCTCAACAGAGTGGAACAGAGTGGAACTTTATCTGCAGCGTCAGCCCAGGGCCCCTTGGCTCCTCCTTCTTTTCATGTCTTCTTTGCCTAGAGTCAGGCTCTGGGAAGCCCTGGTTACCAGCCAAACCCCTCCTGCCTACCACCTGCCTCAGAGATCAAGAAGAGGAGGCAAATGGGACACTAATGAAATTCAGAGAGAAACTAAATCTGGAGGTGTTGCAAACAGCATGGAGGAAGGAGACAGGACTTAAAAGGATCTCTCTGGGAGGGAAGGGGAGCCACGGATATAAACAGCCTGGATCAGCTTCACACTGACCCATCTTGGACAATACATACACCGCTGACCCAGGTCAACCCCCTTATCTCTAGGGGTGTCACTTTGCAATCTTTATATTAGAGACCTTTTAATTGATGGACTGACTCATTCATACTTTTTCACTCCAATGCCAAAAAAAAAAATTGAATAGGTTCACAGCTTAAAGCTAATTAATCAAGTAACCAAGACAAAGCATTTAATACTTCAAATAACGGTAGAGCTAGAAAGAACAAAGAGGAGAGGGAAAAGACAATAAAATGATAGGAAGGAGAGGGACCGCAGGCTGGAGTCTTGGGGATGGCCACGACTGTGTCAAGTGGCCTTGAACCTAATGAGCTGCAGGAATGGAAAGCTTCTCAGATAGCCATGATGGTGGCCCATATTTAAGACCTTTTAAAATCTATTGTTTATTCATCCAGCTACTGACATTCAGTACTTCACCCCAGGAGAGCCACAGGCTGTTTCTCCCTGTGTATTTCCCTGAAAGTCATATTAAAGGATGGTCTCTTAAAGCTCCTATGAAAAGTGAAGTTTCTGAAGCACAGAGATGATTATGTCGTTACAAATATACTGCCCCAATAGCTATCCACACATAACAGCTTGAAAATAGACCCTTTCTCATATGCAAAAGTGACCTCAGAATAAATTATGACCTTGCATCTAAAAGCTAAATTTATAAACTTTTAGAAGAAAACACAGGTGTAAATATGCATTATACAATGGTTTGGCACCTACAAAGGGAGGAAAGAAATATAATAGATAAGATGGATTTCAAAATTTTTAAGTTTTATGCTTCAATGGACTGCTGAAAGGCACTCCAAGATGGTATTGCAGATCATATATCGGATAAAAGACTTATATCTATAATACATAAAGAACACAGCTCATCAGGAATATGATAAACATAGTTTTAGAATGAGCCAAGAGATATTTATTCAAAGAAAAAACAGAAGTAGTCTATACACATATAAAAAGGTATTTGATATCTTTAGCCACCAGAGGAGGGTGAGTCAGAGGCAGAGCATTGCTTGTGTAGCCCAGCCTTTCTTATTTTAAAGCCTTTGTATTTAACCCTCATAGTCCCGGGAAAGAAGCTGCAATGGGGAGAGAAGGCTGGTGTACCACTCACGGCTTCTTGGGGGAGGTACAGAAATCTCCCTGGAGGCTGTGAAAGATGGGTTTGGCTGCATCCCATGCTCAAGCAGCAAGCTTCTTGTTTTCAGGACTTGTCTTTTTCAGGATTATTGAGGGCCCCGGAGGGGTTTTTGTTTATACAGATTGGACATGATGAGATAGTGTTTATTTATTTGTCATATTAGTAATTAACAGTTAAAAATGTTAAATTGGTATGTCTAACTTATTTAAGATAAAATACCAAGCTGTAATATCAGCATCAATAACACATTTCCATGAAAAGTGCTTTTTAAAAAAAGAAGAAGCAGAGCTGGAGAGGAAGACCTCCTTTTACAGTAGAGAAGATTTCTTTAACGCTTGGCTCACAGGAGATGTCCTTGCTCTGTCTCCTGTCACCTCACCCACATTCATGGGAAGCAGAAAGAAAATGAGGATGGAATAGTTTGCTATCACAGATGGCATAAGGGGCCTTGGGGACCTTTGGGGATCTCTGCATCTGTACTTTGAAAACTGTACAGAGGAACCAGGTGTGGGGCACACACACCTTTGATCCCAGCTTTTGTGAGGCAGAAGCAAGTATATCTCTGTGAGTTTGAGGCCACAGTGAGAAGAAGAAGGAAGGAAGGAAGGAAAGAAAATTGTACAGAAGAAAAGTCACTGAGAGCTGTTTGAGGAGACCGGGGAGGAATTTTAGGCCTGGATGCTACAGGAGGCCCAATCTTTATTCTTTTTCAAATCCATCCTCCTATCCTGACCCATTTCCCAAGCTCTCAAAAGGCAATGGGAAGTTCTTCTTTCCACTCTTTTATCATCCTTGAGTCTTGGCTAAGCTCCACACAGCATCCAGCACTCTGGCAGCTGTTGCAAGAGTAGGCATTCTGGCAGGAAAGTGGTCAAGCACAGGATTCCAGAAGGAACTGAGTTTGTGGAAAGGTTGGGGTGTTAGGTTGGCACATTGTATGATAGTTATCTAGAAGCTAGGAGCCATGAAAAGTTTTCGTAGGAGCAAAATTTTGATGTGTATACCTACAGGGTAGCAGAGGCAGAGAAGAGTTTCCCAGCTAATTCTAGGCAAAACAAAACAAAACAAAACAAAACAAAACAAAACAAAACAAAACAAAACAAAACAACAACAAAAAAAAAAAAAACGATGTCCATTACCCAGAAGGCAAGAGGACACTCCCTAGGGCTGAGTGTTCCCCATGTTCGTAGCACAACAGCAACCTTGACGCTATTGCAAAGATGACCAAATTGAGTCTATCTTCTCTATGACCCCTTAGTCTATCTAGTGAATGTCTACTAGTCCAAAGTCTGCCCAGTAAATGACTGTGCTGAAATTCAGACAGGAAACTCCAGCCAGCTGCCTATTGCTCATGACTTTATCTTCTACTGACCCATCTGTCCTTAATATCACCGGTTTGGACATAAGTGTTGGTTAGAAAACACCAACAAAAAACTAATGTAGTTCAGGTTGGGGAGATGGTTCAGTGGACAAAAGCTTGTGCTTTGTAAACACTGCGATCTGAATTCACTACCTACCGAAAAAGCCAGGTGTGGATGTATGTACCTATAGCCACAACACTGTGGGGAGCAGAAACGGTAGAATTGTTAGGACTTGGCTGACAGCGTAGCTCAAAGTTCAGTGAGAAACCCCATCTTAAGGGAATAAGATGATGAAGGAGGATATTGTGTAGCTCATTTTGGCCTCCTTTCATGGGCATGTGCACTACCTAACACATAAACAGGCAAGTACACAGAATGCACATATATACCACTTCCCTGCCCCATAATTATATCTTACCAAGCATATTTCTAATGCTTGAAAAGATGGACAGAAAAATTTAAAAATGTTGTTGTTTGGTTTTTTGTTTGTTTGTTTGTTTGTTTTCCAAATCTTGGTGTCTACTGTGGCAGATTCCAAAGACAGCAGCCAATCTCCACTTTTGCATTGCCTTCATTGAACAATACCACAGTTAAAATGTAAACCCAACTTACTATCAATTAGAGGTACTAGTGACTCTAATGCACTCATTTGGTCAACCCTATCAGAGATGTCTATCCTGGTTGGTGATGGGAACCATGGAACTCAAAGGGACTGAGGTATAAGGTCAGTTTGGAAAAATAATCCTAAATTGTACACTCAAGCTCATATATATATATGTATGAAACAAATCAGTCTTGGGGAGCTAAAAATGTACTGTCATATGTAGTGCCAATGATGTCAGCCATCAGGGGTGGATGTACATTTAATGAACTCTTGCTATGTGTCACATCTGAGGTAGACACAGTGTAAGTTTTACCTTTTGTACAAAGCTTATATATTTGCATGTATGACATAGGACTTTTCTTATTTTTAAGCTATGACTCAGAGAAAAATCTTGCTCAGGAAGGCATAGCTGTGAATGGTGTCGTAGTCAGTGCTATTTGCTTTGCCCTTTGCAATGACACAGAGAGGATATGGTGAGTCTGGTCTCATAGAAAGCCAGGCTGTCACTCTGAGGTGGAGTCTTCAGAGGTTCAGCAATTGTCATGTTAACCTCACATAGGTTTCAGGCTTTCTCCTCAAGCTCTGCTAATCTTCCCTGGCTGCATTTTCTGCATTGAGTTGATATTTCCAAACTCACTCAAAGACTTGAGGTGCCCACCACCTTCCAACGCCTCCATCACCTTCCAATAGGAAAACTCTAATTAATATCATTGGACCAACAAAATACATGTGTAGGCTTAGAAAGAGCAAATAGTTAATTTGAGTAGTAATCCAAACACTAACATGGACTGAAACTGAACCTGAAGCCCACAGTTTTGTTTGCCCAAATGGAAGCTTCTCTAGCCCTGGCCTCCTACATTTTGAGCAGCAATGACTGGGCAAACATTGCCAGAACCTCTTGTGGAAATTTGCCTATTCCTATGGCCTGGCAGGGTTAATTTTAGAAGCCTTGAGTCTAGCCAGTACTGTAGATGTGGCCTTGTAGGTTCTGAGCCCTTTCACTTCATCCTTCATGTCACCCTTATTCAACTGTCCTGCTTCCCCCAGAGTGGTGCACAGTGGTGTGTGTGTGTGTGTGTGTGTGTGTGTGTGTGTGTGTGTGTATGTGTATGTGTGTATATGTGTATGTGTGTGTATATGTATATGTGTGTATGTGTGTATTTGTGTATATGTGTATATGTGTGTGTGTTTGTGTGTGTATGTGTGTGTGTGTATGTGTGTGGTCAAAGTGATCACAGAGCCATTTAGCCACTTGCAAGCTGAAAGCCTAATTTCCAAATGGAAGATTGGTGTCATTATCCTTAGTGGATTCAATCACCAAATCACAAGGCTTGCTTTGTGTTGCTAACTGCACTTTCAGCCATGTAATTCCCTGCCAAATTTTCCAAAGCAGCTGAGGCAGGAGTCTAACCACCTATTTTTAAGGGTTTGGACCTCTGTGGCTATATTGCCTTGACTTGTATACTATGACAGAAATATGTTTAGATATCTTACACTTCCCATTGCTTTCCTCAAAGTTCCTCTGGTGGCAAAGAACAAGTCAACAAAGGCTCAGAATTCTCTGCTACTTTGGATTGTAACCATAGTGGAAAATCCGCATGTGTAGAAATGCTCCTGGGGTGATACGAAACATTTGTTGAGGTCCTATAAGATGTCAGCCACTGCACGGAACATTTCACAGTCCATTTCACCTCACAGCTACCAGGAGAAGTAAACATTGTTATTTCTTATTCACATGGGGCCATGGTACCTCAGAGAGGGTCCCTGCCTGAAAGCCATATAGCTGGAAAGTGTGGCAAGCTGGAGTTTGCTCAAGGTCATCCACCACAAAGCCCTACCTTTTCCCAATATGTCTGGGTGAGCACACCAAAGACTACAGCTAGAACTACCATTGTAGAGCGCTCACTCTATGCACAACTAGTATTAAGCCATTTAACCCTGGTAAGAGCCTATGATAGTACACACTCATCACCCTCATTTGGCACATCAGAAAACCAGGGTCAAGAGAAGTGCTTTCAGGATGGATAATTTTCTGAGAGCAGCTCTTTTGAAGATGAGCCTCAACAATCTGTCACTGATGCTCCTCTGACCGAGGGGACTCTCCTCCAAATCAGAAAAAAAGCACAGGCATTGCCTATGGACTGTACTTAGAACTCTTGGTGACTGATAATTAACTTTGTAGTTTCCATGTCCCTGGAGTGGTTATTCTAGTTGCTACTAGTAACCAATAGCAATTCTAGCCAGTGAGTTGCTTTCTACTATGAGAGAATTTTAACAGGTCAGAGAGTACCAGAATGTTGAGCATCAAGCCAGTAGGAGGCCATAGTAGAGAGAAGGCTTCCAAATTACCGTGCGGAGGCCAATCCTGAACTCCCAGTTCTGAACTCCAGGCAAGTTATTAGCTATCTATGATTTTGTTTCCTAATGCATAAAATAGATATCATTAGTTTATACTTTGCTGGAAGATCACAGGACTAAAATTATCATGGACAATGCTTATAGCCGTGAGGTGGCACACACACACACACACACACACACACCACCACCACCACCAACAACAACAACAACAAAGCCGGGAGACGCTTTCCAGTGTGACAGACTGCTAATAATGAGAAAACTGACGCCCAGAGATATGCAGAGATTTACCCAATATACACAGCTTTTTTTCTTCTTCTTCTTCTTTTTTTTTTTTTGTTTTTTGTTTTTTGTTTTTAGAGACAAAGTTTCTATGTAACCTTAGCTGTCCACCAACATGTATACCAGTATGGCCTTGAACTCACAAAGATCTGCCTGCCTCTGATTCCTGAGTACTGGAATTAAAAGCCTTTTGCTTTTGAGTCACTAAGGCCCATGCTGATACTGCAAATCATATTTAGAAGCCCAGCTTTGAGAAGCTCATGTTTCTGTCAATTTGCTTTGCTTTTCTGACAGTGTGGTCTCAGGGGAAACAGTCATGGTCCTTGTGGTATAGTCCATACTGTGCCTGCTATTTTATTGCCTGATTCTGATAAGGACATACCCTATGTAGGGCTGGTCATTTCACTCATCATTTCTTCTGCCCCTTCTGATGGCACCTCCTTATGTACTCTTTGACTTGTATAAGTACATGATTTTGAAATTTCTTTGAGGACTGATTTTAAAATTCACTGCTGCAGAAACGGTTTGCATTTGTTCCAAAGGTAGCCACCCCAGGGTCACTTCAAACTAAATAAACAGATTGAACTTTAGATTTTGGGGAGGAGGGTATTTTTCTGTCCACAAGCTAATATGCTTAAGGTCCATTTTGTGCTTGGAAATTCCCAGGGTTTTTTGTTTTGTTTTGTTTTGTTTTTCTTTTTCCTTTGCCTCTGACAGAGCCAAGTTTGCTTGATATGTCATTCTGTGGTGTGAAGGTATGGGATTCTGGGCACACCAAAGTTTGGAGCCCTAGCTATATCTGAGGATTCCAGTCTGTCTTCCCCGCTTCTGAAGATCTGTGGCTATGTTTCCTGTGTAGTTGCTTCCTAATCCAAAGCCCCACTACCACCAAGGATGGTCAGATATCCTAAAGACTTGCATCACATTCCATGTTGTGTACCCTCTGTGGATTCTTATTATCTTGTGTTATTATGGCCTTTGCCAGCTTAGCTATACATTTAAAGATAAATGAATGTATTTAGAATCAGAAGAATTCCTTGGTGGGTGAGTAGGAAGCTATATTTCTGGAAGTAGAAGTCTACAGTGGTTATTGCTGGCCTCCACTGCTGTAACTGGGTGATGCCATCAGTTAAGGATTCTCTGGTCATTACATGATTGCTACTTAGTGTAGCTTTCCTTCTAAGTCAACCCTGTAAGTCAAGAAAATAGAGATATTTCCACCCTATAGAAATCTATCTTTCAACATGATTGTTATCATTCTTCTGAGGTCTTGGCTTATACTTGTCTCAGTCCCAAATGGAAACTTGATTTAAAAAAAAAAAACAAAAAAAAACAAAAAACAAAAAACAAAACAAAAAAAAAAACCCGGTAAATGCCACATTCTGAAGGAATTCCTTCTCTCTATTCCTGCAAGCCAGCCAGCTCAGCTTGGTCCTCAAATAAGCACCACCATGCCCTGCAAAGTAGTGGCAGGCAGCGTGAGCAAGGTTGTTTATCACTTGGGGTCATTAGCTCTGCAAACATTTTCGAAGCACCTACTATGTGTGCTGTTCCCACACAAGGTTCTAGAATGTGCCAATGGAATGGGTAGGTTATGGCCCTTCTCCTTATAGAAAAAGTACTCATGTGGACCACGACCACATAGTTTGCCATTGCTGTGTAGAAAGGGAACCAACATAGCTTCAGGTAGAGATACCCACAAATCTTCTCAGAGGCGTTCATATATGAACCAGAAGCATAAGGGATGCTCACAGAGCTAGAAATGAACAAGCCAAAGACAGCAGATAGTCTCTTAAAAAAAAGATTACTCAATGAAATAGTACCTCTGCATTCTCTTCTTAAGTTATAGGCTGAAACCACCTTTGAGAACCATTTTAATTTATGTATTTTCAGCAGAGGCAATACTGCACTATCTCTCAGGGAGTAAAATTGTTACTTGGGAATTAGGTGTGGAAAAAGTATTAATTATTATAATGGTTTGTGTTATCCCAAGGACTATTGTATATAAACAGAAATGCAATATTGTAGTGCAAAAAAAAAAAAAAAAAAAAAAAAAAAAAAAAAAAAAAAAAAAAAAAAAAAAAAAAAAAAAAAAAAAAAAAAAAAAAAAAAAAAAAAAAAAAAAAAAAAAAAAAAAAAAAAGGAAAAAAGAAAACATAGACAGCAAACGGAGTAGTCAGGAAAAACAAGTGTATAAAGGCTCTCTGGTAGACCAAGCAGAGACATATTGAACAGAGCAGGTGAGCAAGGCTGGTGTAACTGGACAATCAGCAGCATTGGCAGCAGTCACGCCTAAAATCAAAAGCTCCCTGTCATGTTGAAAGCATATATAACCAGGACAAATTAATCTCATTGCACTGTTTCCTTCAAAGTGGGGCAATGCCTCTCTTCTCCAAGTTCCTATGAGGATTGTGTATGATAACATCTGTAAGGTTCCTGGCATGTAGAAGGCATCTAGACATGCCAGTATGTTATCTCGCTACCTCAGAGAAGGCTCAATACTGAGGATGCTTGGTAGGTGAGCTGCTTTCCCATTAGTGGTGGTGGGAGAAGGAACCATAGGAGAGCCTTTTCCTATGTTCCCATATCCAGAGCCCTGGGAGTCACCTGGGATGGAGAATGGCATGATCTGTGATATTCAAAGAGTTTAAATGGTTTCAAGATCTGCTAGGGTTTTCTCTCTTGAGTTTCCAGTTTATTTGAAGGCCTTAGCTATTGGTCTCTGCAATGTCCTGTAGGAAGCAACTTGCTAACTCCAGCCCAAGCAGGTGTGGACAGGTGGAGAGGAACAGCCTGCAGTGGGCAGCACTCATGAGGGCAGCAGGGACAGTTGAAGAAGGAAGGTCAGGCTAACCTCCCCTGTGCCCTAAAATTCTGCTTCCTGTCTGCATCCTTCTGCCCCAGTGACGGTCTTTAAGAACTCTGAATAATGGCTTGTACATGCTGCACCCTTGTTATGCACCTGTTGAATAGTCAACTATCTCCCCCCATTACTTATAACCAACATTGCCATTTGTTAACTACTTGGTCTTTTGATGCATCATTTCTCTTGACTCTCAAAGCAACTCAGCCATCAATCTGCCACCGGCACCACCATCGTCGTCATCACCCCTGTTGAGATCCTACACTATACTGTGTTCCAAGTTACTCCATATTCTGTAATAAAACAGTGGTTTTTTCAGGCTGTGTCTCTCCCTAGAAACTCCATTTTACAAAAAAGCTTCTGACTTCATCTTGTTAATACTCATTTTATAGGCAGGTAAACTGAAGCTCATATAAGATTAGGCATTGCCCTAGGTGAACAGATTGCAAAACCAGAATATGCAGTTTATCCTGTTTATGTTTTACCCCTGAACTTATGTCCCCTTGATTGTCACAGGATCTCTCCGTAGCAGGGCTGAAGGTTTATTTCATTCTGAAGCCCATGCCTGGTCCAAGAAGAGAAGGGACAGAAAAGACTTCCTGCCTAGCAGTGAGAAGGGCTGTCTCCCTCTTCCAGCCCTGTCAGTCATCCCAGCTCAGCTGACAGCCCTGACTCCTGTCGGGGCTTACGAATATCAGGTGTGACAGGCAAGTCACCTTTACCATATCAATGGCATACAGAAGACAGCATGCAGACCCATGTACCAAAGAGTAAAGGAATGTCACCATGTTCCACAGAGCGGGGTAGAAGGGCTTCTGTCTGACACCAGCTGTTTCCCCACAAGCCTATCTTCAATAATAGCAAGGAACAGCAGTTAAGCCATTCTAAATCTCTGTATAGAACATGTCGGAACAAAGGCCCAGAAGTCCAGCCTGACCTGGAGGATGTACTCCAGCTCTGTCAAGCTCTTCAGCACCAATCTGCACCTGCACTCACTCAACCTCTGCTCGCTCTCTCTCTCTCTCTCTCTCTCACACACACACACACACACACACACACACACACACACACACACACACAAGCACACACGCATACAGAGAGAGAGAGAGAGGGAGGGAAGAAGGAAGGAAGGAAGGAAGGAAGGAAGGAAGGAAGGAAGGGAGGGAGGGAACCTATACACATAAGAAACAAGCTAGCTTAGAAATGAGAAAAACAATCTCCTACCCTTCAAAGCACAGTGCAAAGGGCCAGTGTTTGTCCTCACAATGGGCCATTGGTGGGTGGGAATTTTTGCATCTTGGAAAAGACGTGGCACTGTGGGTACTCCAGACAGAGCTGCATGGACTGGAGAGTCCTTGGGATCTGAACCAGGGGCCAGGTGGAGTAGGAAAGTGGGCAGAGCTAGCGGCTGAGCCCAGAACCTAACTGCAAGGGCCATGTTCATCCTTCCATTGCTCAGTGACATCTCAGATAGGAAAAAACACACCAGCTCAGGTCTGGCCCTGGGTGCCTTTGTGAACTTGGAGCAACAGGTAGACAATAGGGAACCTAAAATCCATTGCCCAGGTCAGGAGAAATGTGAGATATTAGGCTTTTCTGGTCTGAGAGACCAGGAGTGGGCTCCTATCTTCGGATACTGTGACTCTCTAAACCCTACTCAGTCTGCCATCTGGTAGACCCCACTGTGTAGGCTGCCCTGACATCTTAGGATGACTGCCTTGCTTTTGCCTCTGTCCTATAGCTGAAGCCATGGCACTTGCTGGCATTCCAGCATGTGTCACTATTCTTTGGGCAGATGGTGGTGTATATAGTTGTCTAAGCTTCAAGTTCTTGTAGGTAAGGAAGTGTTTAAGCCTTAGGAGAACCCCCACTGGATGTTTGTGGCATGGCACTGTTTTCTCCTTCTGTTCTTCCCAGGGCTATGAAAGTCATAATAGATATTTGCAAGGATTTAAGCAAAGAAGGCAAAAGCCACAGGGGGAGCAGTGTGGGAGGTACACAGGAAACCAGGGCTCCACATGGCTCCTCTGCACCTGGCAGAAACAGAAAGTATTTGGGCCTCATTATCTACTCACAAACAACAAAAGTCCTAAACAGCATTGACCTCATTAGAAGAAGATTCTCATATTTGCAATCAGCATTCCATATTTCAGGCTTTCAGGCAGCTCTTTGAAGCCACTCTGGGTCTTTCTCAAGGACCATGGGATATTTTATTGTGAGGCTTCTGTGTTCCCATGTGAGGATTAGAACCTCCAACCATCTGGTACCCAGACCCTGCTTCTGTATTCTAGACCAGATACTCAAGTGGGAAGCTGGTCCAGCATTCCTGACAGCTTCTTTCTCTTTTCTCTAATTTAAATTAAGCATTCTTTGAAATAAAGAAAGAACATGGTGAAAGTTGGCATACCTACCACCCAAGAGGAGTTTAAAACAGATAACCACTGCAATTGCAGACATCCTTCAGGGGGAAAATTCTGAAGACCATTGTGATCAGTTCATCTGATGCCCCTTCATTTTCTCAACATCAAAAATGAATGAATTATTGATATACTCAACAGCTTGGATGAATCTCCCAGGAATTATGTTGAATGAGAAAGGCCAAATTTATAAACAGGTTATATAAGTCCACTGATTTTGAAATTTACAAAATTTTATGAAAGAGAGTGGATCAGTGGTTGACAAGAGATGAATGAAGCCAGGGGTGGGGGAGCTGAACTTAGAGAAAGGGCAGCAGGGGAGGGGGTCAAAAACAGGGCTCTGCAGGCAGAGGTATATGGGGACACGGAGCGCCAGCTCCAGAAAGTTGTCCTCTGGCCTTCATGTTTGTGCGGTGGGTAGCACATGCAACTCCCCTCTAGATAAAGTGTGTGTGTGTGTGTGTGTGTGTGTGTGTGTGTGTGTGTGTGTGTGTAAGAGAAAGAGAGAGAGACAGAGACAGAGAGAGAGAGAGAGAAGAAGAAGAAGAGGAAGAAGAAGAGGAGGAGGAGGAGGGATTCTATGGTGATAGAAATGTCCTTCGTCTTGACTGTCCTGAGAGATGCCCGAACCCTTTAGAGTTAATAAAATTATATAGAAATTACCACAGGTACAGACAAGCACAGTCCAAATGAGAATGTGAATGAAGCTAGTGGATAGTCTACCAGTTGTGTTATACCTTTAAAATTTTATACCTTTAAAAGATGTTGTCACTGAAAAAAATGTGCAAGGGAATTTGTGAATTTGCTTCCACAACCATGTGTGAATTTATAACTATCTCTATACTAGTCACTTCTCACTTGCTGTGATGTAATAACTGACATAAGCAACTCAGGAAAGGAGTCTCTGGCTCCCAGTTCAGGAGGACATTCCATCATGACAAAGAAGGGATGACAGCAGGGGCTTGAGGCAGTGACCATGCCGATCTATACTCAAGAACATGTTGATGCTGCTGCTCACCTCACTTTCCTCTTCTCTCAGTTCCCCACCCCATCCCATGGAATGTGCCCCCACACTCAGGATGAGTATTCCCTCCTCAATTAATCCTGTCTAGAAACTCTTGTAACATGTCTACAGATGTGTTTCCATGGTAATGCTAAATCCCATTATGTTGACAATCAAAGTTACCCATTATAATCTTTATATATATTTATATGTAATTTATATATATAAATTTATATAATATATAATAAATTTATATAATTTACATTATATATACATATATATATGTATATATATATAAGTTGTTCTTGATACAGAACTCAGAGGAAATTGCAACAGAGGTGCCTGAAACATTGGCTCATCCAAGCCATCCATTCCTATCAGAGACTTTTCAGGGGATCTTCTTCAATCAAACCTAGTTTTTCTTAACCTAGAATGAACACACAGCCTCTCATTTTCTATGGAAACAAAAGCATAACCTCTTCTCCAACATAACATATCATTTGACTTAAATTTTGAGGTAAGAGCACTTTCAAAATATATAGGTTGAATTAATCCAGCAGCATTTATAGTCAAATGTCTCTTAGCTATTTCTCCTTCCTCTGATGTCAAAAAGCTCAAAGACAGCATAATAACACACAGTATTTAGACCCTCTATATAATTTCCATCTTTATATGACTTATTTTTATTATGTATTTTTTACTGATTTCTTTTTTAAAAGACTTTATTCCTTTATTCTTTTTCTTTTCTCTTCCAAGCCTATATATATTTTTTAACACACTATATACTGTTTATAGAAGTTTTTTGTTATTTTGCTTGAATCTTTCTTTACTGTATATCTTTATCTTTTCCTGACCACATGAGCTTTTAATCTGCTTAACAGTATAGCTAGGATTAAAGCTTTGTGGCTAGAATTAAAGCATCAGCTGGTTCTACCCAACTCTTTGGTCTGTGAGAGCTTAGCTTCATGGCAGAAGTACTGGCAGGAATCATATTTGCCATCCCAACTCTGGGGAAATTTAGGGTCCACACTATGACCAATTAGAATACCACTTAGGGTCCACACCACCACCAACTAGAGCATCACCACTGACCGCTCATGAGCCTCATTTAAGTGTTTGGCAGCAGGACCTCTTAAAAGAACCTTATATTTTTTGCCACTAAAGCTGAGTCAGAAAACTTCTTTCAAAGAAGCTGTGCCTCTGCTTGCCACCAAACAACAGAGCACTCCCCAGAAAATGCTGCTACCAAGAAGCAATCTTTAAGTCTGTTTCTTTTTTGTCTGTATGAACAGAAACTTTAAATTTGTCATATGCAGATCATTCTTGTACCAAGGCCCTTGTGAGACGGCAGAAACCCAACATGTTGCAGCTTAAGCTGGCACACCACTGTTTACCATGGCCCACTTGAGAGACACAACTAGGAAGTTTTTTTGGCTCTATTTCTTTTTTTTTTTAAGCTTTCTTAGGCTTTATATGGATTTATTTATACCACCACATTGGAGTGCAATTTGTAGTCAGAAGTTTCTCTGTCCTGCCCAACCAGTCCCACTGCAGCTTATAAAATAATTGACTCAGAGGCTTAATAATATCGCAACTGCTGGGCCAGTAATTCAGGCATATTACTGTCTAGCCTTTACATTTAAATTAATCTATTATTCTTATCTGTGCTTAGCCATGTGGCTTAGTACCTTTTGAATGAGTCCAACATTCTCATATTGCTTCCTCTGAGTCTGGCTGGCATCTGGTCTCTGTGTTTCTTTTTCTCGGAATTCTCTTAGTCTTATAGCCCTGCCTATACTTCCCATCTGCTTACTGACCAATCAGCATTTTATTAAACCAATGCAATGAAAAATTTTTACAGTGTACAAGAACATTATCTCACCACCACCAAGCTCAGTATATGTTTTTTTTAATAAAAAATAAAATAAAATGTATTGTGGGTAGTTTTTAAAAGGAAACATTGTAAGTGAAATTAAAGATCGTATGATTTCTTCTGGTCTCATTCATTTTCTTCCTAAGGGCCACCTTGCACCCCCAAATTGGTATCAACCATTTCACATATGTATTTATATCAGCTATATGCCTTACATATAACATGGCTCCAAAATTTATTTTAATGAAAGAAAGAAAAATTCTCTTGGGAAGATCATGATTGATTTCTTTTTGTTATTGAATTATTTCTATCAATATTTTAAAAATAGTTTCATTGAGATACAACTGATGTTAATGGACTCACTTGAAGTGTTTGGTTCAGTAGTATTTAGTAGACTCACGGAGTTTATACAAGCATTCACCCACAGTCCATTCTGAAACATTTCTATCATTAGCCTCAAATCATTTAGCTATTATTCCTAATTTTTCCCAGTGTAAGCCCGACCCCATTCCTATTCATGTTGCTAGATCTGAAAGCCATAAATGGCCATTGCTGTGCTTCCAGAGTCTGGATTTGCTTGTGCTGAACATTTCCAGTAAATGAAACCATTCAATTTGTATTCTTCCATGACTGGCTTTTTCCATTTAATGTTTTCGGATCCATCCACATGATTTTATCTTTTGGTAATTTTGGTGATTTCTTATGTTTATTGCTAGCCAATAATTCTATGTTGATTGTCTAGTATGTGGTAGTTTCATCCTTTTGTTATGACAAATTATACTATACTACTATAGATATTTGTGTGCAGATTTCTGTATGGATATCCATTTTGTTTCTCTTAGACATATACCTCGGTGTTAAGCATTAGAGGAACTCTTAGATTGTTTTCAGTGGCTGTCGTATTTTACATCATCACCACATGAATTCCAGTCTCCCTTCTTGCTCACCTGTACTTACTATGATCTGTCCTTCTTATTATAGCTCATTATAGAATTTTTTTAAACTTTTTTTTAAAAAACTTTATTTATTTATTTATTTGCCTTGGTGTTTGCCTGGAACTGGAACTACAGACAGTTGTTAGCTGCCATGTGGGTGCTGGGAATCGAACCCGGGTCCTCTGGAAGAGCAGACGGTGCTCTTAACCGCTGAGCCATCTCTTCAGCCCCTCATTATAGAATTTTAATTTATGTAACCTGGTTACAATTCCAGCCTTGTCTGTTTATTTATAGGCCATGGCAATTTACTTTTCCCCTCTACTTTATGCCTCTCTCAGATGAACCTAACAATGCTCATCCTGAAGATATGAAGATGAATCAAATAGGACACAAATCTGGGAAATTGTAAGGAATAAAGGTAGTTCTCCCTGGGGACCCAATAACATGATAGCTTATTTTTATCTGCCCATGCTTTTTTAAAAGTCACCTAGGACCTTCAAGAGTAGCTGCTCTCATTGGGTTGAGAGCTACCAGCAATCCCAGAGACCTGTTCTCATTAATGCTCACAATTCACAGTGGGAACCAGAACAGTCACTTCATCATCTGGATCCCTGTAGGTTACAGGCTCTATTACTAGAGGCTGTTTTGCCCCAATGTGGCACCCTCTCTCCATGGCCTGCGTAAAGCAGAGAGCCAGGAAACAGAAGTAGACTCTTGTTTTGGATACCTTAAACAGTGCTGTAAGTAACTGAGTTTATTTAAATAAGCTTTTTTTCCGCCCTTTATTTGGCAGAGGCCCTTTTTTCACGACCTCACTTTTGTTGTTGTAAGAATCACAAACATTTTCTGCACACCCAGCCATTACATGAGGGAAGAAAAGAGAATTGTTACTGCTGTTCATTTAGAAGATGATTCTATAGATAAGAGGGACACAGCTCTCTCTCTCTCTCTCTCTCTCTCTCTCTCTCTCTCTCTCTCTCTCTCCCTCTGTGTGTGTGTGTGTGTATGTGTGTGTGTGTAATAAAGACAGACAGACAGACAGACAGAAAAACAGAGAGGGTGAGAGCAATATAGTTTACAATACCAGGGAATGGTACATGAGGCTGATGACAAGGGATGGGAAAATGGAGACAGATGAATCCTTCACAGTAGGGAAAGCCTTAATGATGTGGTAGTGGAGGGTCCTCTGGACAGCAACATGATTAGTGCATGCGGGAAACTACTAAGTGGTGGACATACCAGGCTCAACATTGCCCAGAAGAGAGTCAACATAATCACTACTTCCAAGTTACTTCCCTAGTTTGCATTGGCTTCTCCTCGTCTGAGTTGGTGGCCTCGGATGTGCATACCATACTGAATGTGCTTTCGCCCTTGTCCAATCTAACCATTCACCTTGTCTGTTAATTCTATCCTGCAAATTCAGATTTTCATGATCTCACTTCTGCATCTCTGCAGCAGCCTCCTGCTTCACAGCTTCCAGCCCCATTCATCCTGGTAATTCATGATCCAGTTCATTTCCCCTTAAGATCCAACAGTGGCATCTCTTTACACTAGAGATGGTCAACTTGTCATTTGCCACTTGCTCTACCCCTTATCTACCACAGGTGGCTGTGATTCTTGGCCACTACACTGACTGTGCCATTCAGCACTCACCTCTCTTCTCTGTCCACCCAAAGTTCTAAATCACAGATTTTTTTTTTTATCCAGTATTCCCATCATACAATAGAGCTTCTGATTCACAGGGAATATGTGAATGTCCACCCAATGTTTATTTCCTCTTAACATTTGGATAGTCTTGACAATTTTCAGAACTCTTTTGCCCAGTTATTTTTCTTTGACTCCCCAAGATCTTGTAATTTACAAATAGGAAACCCAAGACTCACAGATGATAAGGGATGGTCTAAAAGTTCAATGGTGCAAGCCAATGGCAGAGGTAGACCACAGTGAGTCCTGCATAGGACCATGCCTAGACTCTCATGAGAAAGGCATGGCAGGTTGATATTTCCTATGGTTCTCAAAGTGTGATTCCTAGATCAGTAGCCTCAGCAGTATTGCTATCAGTGTATACCTATGAGCTGGATATGGCTCAGTAGGAAAAGCATTTTCTGCAAAACATGAATGAATACCCAGGTTTAGATCCCTATTGGCCACATATAAAAGCCAGACACAGTGGTATGTATCTGTAACTCTAGTACTGGGGAGACAGGCAGACCCAGAGAGCTTGCTGTCCAGCCTCATCTCCAAGCTCCAGGCTCAGTGAGAATCCCTGTCTCAAGAACTAAGGTGGATAGTAGTTGATGAAGACACTCGATGTTGAACTATGAGTGACCTTGACACATGGACACACGAGTTTGCAAGGATGTGCATGCACTTGCCCCACTAGCAAGTACCCAAGACTAAACTCCTTAACCTGGAGTTCTACTGTACCCGTAGAACCAAAGCTCCTTCCCAGAGCCTCTGTAGCATGGCCTTTTATAATTAGGTAAAAAAACCATGTGAGGTATAAGCATTCCCATCCAGTGAGTACACACTCTGCCAGGACAGATAATAGAGCATCTCTCCTCACTGACTCTGGGTGTTAAGGCAACCAGAACACAAGTCCCTTATAATGCCCCAGGTAGAAGTATTTCTGAGGCTAAATAATCTCCCAATGAAGACAAGAACTGTTAGTGACAAGCAGAAAGTTCAAAGGCTGTGATTATGCCTGAAGCAACAGTTTTGTCCTCTCCTGCCCCCACCTTGACTTTGAATTGTCAAGAATGATCAGCTCAAAATTGAAAGCCATCCATGTTCCAGCTGAGCCCCACAGTGATAAGGAGGAAACCTAGGAGGCCTGGCCTACATCACTGTGACATGTGACCTTGGATCAACCTTGCCTTTCTAGACCCAGTTGACACTGGTGATCTATCCCTGAGGCCCTTTCCAGCTTTGATATGAAAAATCATAGTATATTCTGCAGATCACTAACTATAATGTGGGTCTTAAGAGACTTCCAGTTTCACAGGTGAGAGGTCAGTGGGATGTGATCGGCTGATAACACAGGAGGCTCACCACCCCTAGCACTTGAAGTTCATGGGTGTGTAGCCTCTAAAAGACAAGATAATGGAGTCCTCCTGAGTCCCCAAGTCTCTGGTTCTAAATGGCTTTAAGGATCACTTTGTACTTGATTTTCTGCCCATCTAGTTTTGTCCAGACATTCCCTAGTATCCCCAAGAGGGAAAGCAAAACAGCACCCCCAGAATTTCTGCTTCAGTAGTAGAGATGAACCACTAGATAGTTCATTTCTAATATGTTCCAAACATGAGACAGAACATGTTTTAAGATTTAATTATTATGTATATAGCATTCTGCCTGCACACCAGAATAGGGCACATTACAGATAGTTGTGAGCCACCATGTGGTCGCTGGGAATTGAACTCAGGACCTCTGGAAGAGCAACCAATGCTCTTTACCTTTCCCAGCCCGATAGAACATTTTTAAAGTACTCCCATGTATGGCTGCTGGTGCTCTGAGAATGACAGTACAAAATGATCCTTTAGCACATGGTCCCTAGTGACCACCCTTCCTCTGAGCCCAAGGACCTGGGATAAGATCTCTCTCCTCTCCTGGTAGCTTCTTCGCCCTTTGGCAGCTGTCCTTTCAAGGAATTCAAAGCTGTACCTCCTTGTGTCTTTCAACTGCTTAGACTCCACAGCAAGTCCCAATGCTTGGGGATGATGGCAGTGGCCTTTTGGCACTGCTGTGGTCAGGTCCTCTGTTCAGCATTTTGCATTCCTGTTTCCAGCTCTCTACTCTTATGGGGGAAACTATTCTTTCTACCTTACAAGGTCATTACAAAATAAAACAAAAACTGTGGGGTTACTTTGTGATCTTATATATTGGTAAGACTTTTGGTTTTTGTATTTTTAAGCTTTAATATTTGTTAGCTAGACCTTCTGGTATAAGATGGCTCAGAACAGAGTATCTGAAATTTGTTTTCCTAGTGTTTTGGGAGGCAAAGTCTGTGATCATAGTGTCAGAGGGTCTTGATTCCTCCTTGTCCTTTCCCTCTCTTTGTAGAAGGTCACCCTCTCATGGTATCATGTTTGTTCCCCATTGTGTGCTGTTTGTCCCACAACCTCTTTGTTTTAGGACACCAGTCACTGTAGATTAAAAGCATACATCTGACCTCATTTCAACCCAGTCACTCCTTTAATTTTTTGTTTCCAAATGCAGTCATGTCTGAATTACTAGGGCCAGAACTCCACACATGAATTTAGAGGAAAACTGGACAAATTCTATAACCCAAGCTCAGTTGATGACTATCTGGGTGACTACAAAGTAGTTACTTAAGCTTCTGGACCATCATTTCTTCATCAAGAGCCAAAACATCATACTTCCAGGCACTGTGGGAGGCTTTGAATAGGGAAGAAGTTGGATTTGGAAAACTGTTATCGCAATGGACTCAGCTGGATTAGAGTATGGGGATGCTTGTTTGGCATCTCTGAAAGCTAGAAATAAAGGCTCTGACCCATACCACTGAGGGGGTCAGCAGAGTCACCATGTGAAGTGACTAGAGCTTCATGTGATGTATGTAGCAGTGGATGTGATGTATGTAGCAGTGGAGATGAAAGGCAGGCCCCAGAGAAGACCCCAGAAGGGAAACCCAGAGCTTGTAACTTCTTCAGTCACCAGCCAGGGAGATACTGTCATTTGCTCTCTGAATTCTAGAACTTTCCAGAAAGTGTTGGGCTTTAGAAGTAAGCTGAATATCTGTTACCAGAGGGACTAAAGAGATCTTGATCTCAGTTGTAGTTAAACAGAATTTGTCATTATTCATAATATTATGACCTTGCATGTAGTCCTTGGACAGCCATTAAGAATGCATTTATACTTGGCCCTTGTCACAATCTATCTATGATGGTGGCAACTACTGCTGACCCATTTCATATATGCAAACCCCGGGGTTCAAGGCCTAAGGCCACAGACCCAAGACCTGAAGCAAGATCATTTCAGAGCAAGCCCATGTACTTTGTCTTTATACCATGCTCAATTAAAGTCCAGATGCAGAAAACTGTGAATGGTATGTGAGAAGATACTTTTGATGTGATTTTTCAGTGAGCGGAAAATAAACTACAAAGCGTTCTTAATTATGTAAACATATGTTGAGGGGGTTGGGCATATTATGTGTTGTGTGTTCATGTATGTATATGTAGTATATGTTCATGCATTACAGAATGTGTGTGGTGTATGTACATGCGTTGTGTGTATTGTGTAGTGTGTGTGCCAACACATGAGCATGCATACACACTTGTATGAGAATGGTACAATGCTGAGGGAAAGGAGAAAAATATTGTCAGTTCTTATTTGTGAATAGTGAGATTACCTCTTGATGATTTCCATATAACCTAGACTAATGAAAACTGGGTATGTTTATAAGTACAAAGTAAAGGATTCTAGGAAGAAACTGAGTACAAACCCCCCAGCTCTTCCACTCCCAATGCCCAGCACCCAATCACATCCCAGCCCCTGGATCCCTCCAAAGGATTCAGGAACTGATGGTAAGAGACAGGGATGAGGAAGCACACCTAATTGGGCTTCTATTTTTGAAGGAGGCCTGCACTGCCATCCCCAGAGACAGATCACAATATTTCCCCGAATAGCCACTGCTATTTTTAGAGGGCGCCATTGAATTGCACCCCAGGAATGGAGAAGAGAGCCTTAGGATGTTTCTGAAGACCCTGCAAAACCAAAACAGACTCAGGTGCTCATCACCCTCTCTGTCCCTGATTCAGTGAAGCTTCTGGCATCCTGCATGCTGTGAAAGCACAGGAGGCTGGGAAGCTGGCCCAAGGACCACACACTGTGGTCCACGCAGGCTGTTAGCTTTTAGGATATGGAAGATGGTTGAATTTAGCATCCATCCCTCTTCTACTGCAGAAAAGCAAGCAAGACAGGGATTGTTGTCTACATGCAAAGCCTCCAGCACAGATTTGTGAGAATTTTTACATACAGATAACAACCAGCAGAGATCAGAGCTGGGTAGACACCTGGATTTTTTAAGGGCCTCTCCTCCAGCTACTAGCTTGGGTATCCCGGCCAGCTGAGATGCAGACTCACTGTCAGAACAAACTTCCCCTGAGAAAGCTCCAGTTTGCTCCATGAAGTCTCCCATGCCCTGCCTAGCATGCACAGTGACTGATGGTACTTAAACAACTGTGGAAAAGTTATACTACTGCCTCCTATGCATGAGCCATTTACCGCATACACATTTCTCTCCCCTATTCTGAATCGAGTACGTTATTGTTCCTGGTTTATGGATGTGGCATCTGAGACAATACCTAGTACAATTACTAGTGACACTGAGTGTTTATATGCCCTGTGCTATGTCCCTCTTGTTCTTCCAAGTGGTTTTACATAAGCTAATTAGTGTAATCTAATCTTCACCAAAGCCCTCATTATCTTTCCATTCAGAGACGGAGGTTAAAGGGGTTAAGTTTATAGCCCAAGGCCACAGAATCCCAAGTGTCTGAAGCAGTATTTGAACCTGGCCTATCCCTGCCCAGCAGTCATGATCCTCACTGCTGTTGCTGATGCCACTGTGTTCTGCCTCCTATTACGAGTGTGTGGGGAATATGGGATCCTGCCTATAGTCAAGTCTCTTCAGAGGAAACCCTTTCAACCTAGTCACCCTGTTTCTGGTGCCCAGAGTCAAGAATGCTACTCAAGAAAGTTGCCATCCTCTGTTGACCAACTCAGTCATCTTATCAAGTATCTCCTAGCACCTCTCTCCCTGGCATGCAGAACAGAGGCCTCAGGAGCAAAATAGCACTGCTGTCCTCAGCTACCTACCCTGCACATCACTGCTCAATGCTGGCCTGGGAAGCCAAAGAACCAGCCTAGGAATGCCAGGTCCTTTAGGAGGCAGTGATGTGTGCAAGGTCAGGCTGCATACTTCCTACCCATTCCCCATCTTAACCCAGAGCAAGGCTGTAAGCCTCTAGCAGACTCATTATTGCTTTCAACAGCATCCTATGCTCAGAGCCTCTGGTGCCTGGCTGCCTAATAGAACACTGACAGCTTCACACATGCACATATGTACACAAGAGTGCACACGCGCGTGCACACACACACACACATACACACACACCAGAACTGCATACCCATTGCCCAACCGGTGGAATCAGAATCTCTGGTTTGAAAATACTTTCCATTTTTAGTTTCTTCAGCTTGATCTTTGAGATGGTGTTTTGAAGGCCAAACCATCAAGACAGAAAGAGCCCTTCTTAGAAAGTGAACTCCAACTAAGTGTGGTAATGTGATCCTAGGAAGACTGTAAGGTTGAGCTACACCAGCAAATCCTGTCCAAAAGAAAGAGTGGGGGGGAAGGGAGAGGTAGAGGGAGAAGGGGAAGGAAGTAAGAGAAAAGGAGCGGAAGGAAAGGAGGAAGTCAGGCAAACAGCCCAAGCTCAGTCATTCCACTCACACCAGAGACCTCACTCAAGAGGCTTGCAGAAACCTGTGGTCAGATAATGGCCTCCATAATCACCACTTAAAAAATGAACAACAGTTACTATCTGCTGTGTAAGTGTTCAGGACCTTTGTCCCGAGCCTGGCTAGTGCCTCACTAGCTGGTGCCTCTGCCCGTTTACAGTCATATAGTAGGGACTCAGCCTCTATGAGGAATCGGAGACTGCGGTCTGCAGTGAAAAGCCACACCATTGCGCATGTCTTCATTTCTTCTTCCTTGAGCCTGGTGGAGGGGGACAGGTTTCTGCCTTCATGACTAACAAGACTCTGAGATAGAAAACTGATTGGAAGTCCTCAGTATTCTATGATAGGATTTAGGAGAAAGCCAGAATTCCCCCCATCAGGTCCCCCAGCAAAACAATGCATTTTAAATGTCTCCAAAATTGCTAAGCTATTTCACTGCTTTGGAAGAGAAATAGCTTGGGGGAAGCTATTGGCCCTTTATGCCTCGAACATCAAAACAAAATGCCAAGTGGGAAAATGAAATCACAGGAGGTCAGGGAAGTGGGGAGGAGTGTGTGGGAAGAGTTTGTGTGATGGGGAAGGAGAATGTTGCTCCCCGGATTCAGTAGGAGGCAGTGTAGCATCCTGCTCATGAACTTGGGCTCTGGTGGTCCTAGCTAAGATTCACACACTCATGCTGGCAAGCCTTTAGTGTTAACCCTCACATGCAAGGCCAGCACGGGAAACTTGGAAAGTGCCGACCCTCAGACTCTACCCGCAAAGGTTCTAGCTCAATTGGTCTGGTGTGAGACCCTCCAGGAACATCCTGAGAGCTACCCCTGTGATTTGAGTGAGCCAAACCTCTGCTAGTCATGCCCCACTTTTTCTGAGCCTATGCCCCCACCCCACTCCAGTCAAATTGTGTTATCTGAGGAGACAACCCCAGTGTCTTCCAGGGAGCAAAAACAGTCTCTATAAACTGTAATGAGGAAGTGGGCACAGGCCCAGCCTGTTTGCAGTCATACCTTTGCCCCTGAGAGGAGCCAATGCCAAACCCGTTTTCTAGCTGGCACAGGGCGGGAAACCCATTGGGAAGAGGACCTGCAGTTGGGTTGGCATAGAACACTGAAAGCTCAGAGCATGATTTCTTTTGGCTGTAAAACCCATTTAAAAGAAAAAATCCTGATTACAACCCAAGGGCAGCTTTAGATACACACCCTATTTCCACAGCTCCTTCAATCCTAAAATAAGGTTACTACCAGAGTTGGGGCATGGTCTGAGTGAGCAGTGTCATAGCTGAAACACAAATCACTAGGCCATAAAGAGAAGAAGAAAGGGACTTTCTGGCCTCTAAAGCACACTGCTTGATGTATAGCCTGGGGTTGGGAGAGAAAAGCATTAGGACAAGTGTGACCATGGCCCCGACAAGAAGTATCCCTCTGGAAACATCCTTGGGGAATGATTCCCAACCTGCACCTGATCTTCTTCAAGTATGGCCGACTTAACAATAATTACTTCTGACAGACACCATCTAGGACTGGCCAGAAACTGCTACTGCTTCCCACAACAGTTCTGAGTAGCAGAGCTGGGACTGAAGCCCAAGGATCCATAGACCTAGCCTATGCTTAGTCTGGGGTCTGGAGCACTCTGGGGGATGCTCGTCCGAGAAGCTTCCTCACATGATCTTCTCAGCAAGCCTGTGAAATGATTGAGGAGGAATTCACTGTCATTATTTTATTTTATTGATACGTGGTCTCATATAGCCCAGGATGACCTTGAACTCACTTAAATAGCCAACAATGACCTTGAACTTTTCATCCTGTTGTCTCTGCCTCTGGAGTCCTAAAGTGGAGGGATCACAGGCATGTGCCACCACAGGCATGTTTATATGCTTATGTGGTGCTGAGGTATTTTTCATGCAAGCGTTGGGCCAGCTGACGTATACCCCTAGTTTGAAGTTAAGGAAAACATGCACAGACATGGACGATGATTTATTTCCACACTGCTACAGCTAAAGGGTCACATGTCAGATGGGTGCTCTCAGCCTTCAACCTGAGCCTATGCTTAACCTTATACCTCACACCCTTGTGACCTTGTGTCATGATGTCTAATGTGACTCTCCTAAAGTCCACAATGGTGGTCTGCTATGTCCTTTTGAACATATGACTGTTCAAGCTGAGTAAGTTTTTATTTTCATTTCATTTCCTCACAAGGTGGGGAAGGGAACATGTACCTCCCAAACTCCTGAGAGATGGAGGAGCCAACCATTCCTGGCCCTTTGCCCCATGCTGTCACTGTTCAGTCAAAGCCAGATGCCGCTGTGTGCTGAGGGACATTTTCAGGATCTCATATGCTGAAAATATTCACAGAAGCTACATAACACAACTCATCATAGGAAGAAGAAAATCAAAGAAAAGCAAGAGTCACTCAGAAAGTCAAGAAAGGGCCAGTCAATTCAGTCCCACCCCCCATAGCCACAAACTATAACACCAGAAGACCAAGGAAGAAGGGAAGGTCTCCACTTTCAATCCAGGGTCTAAGTGTTGCTGATGAGGCAGTGGTCAGTTGGGAAAGGGCTTCCGAGTTTCCTCTCAAACCTCAGCTCCTGGTTATTCTTGCCATGTGGCTGCCTAGATCCTTCAGGCTGGAGAATCTTGATCCTCTGAGGCCCAGGTTTCAGATCTTTAAGACCAGGATGAAGATGAGTTGTGCCTAGGATGATTAGAAATGATGGGCATGACAGGTGGTGGAAACACACACCTTTAACCCAGGACTTGGGAGGCAGAGGCAGGTGGATCTCTGAGTTCAAAGTGTGCTTGGTCTATAGTGCAAGTTACAGAACAGCCAGGGATATACATATGCAGAAAAATCTTATCTTAAAAATAAAACAAAAGAGCCATGGGCTGAGGAGATGGCTCAGCTGGTAAGGTGCTTGCCCACCACCAGTGTGCGGACCTAAGTTTGAGCCCGAGTTTTAGCAACAACAATAAAAAGCCTGGTGTGGTGGCTCAGGTTTCTAATCCTTGTACAGTGAAGGTTTAAGGAAGCAAATCTCTGGCATCGATGGCCAGCAGGCCTAGACTAATCAGAGAGCACCAGACCAAGGAGAGGCCCTCTCTCTGTAAACAAAGGGATGATACCCAAGGATAAACACCAAATGTTGACTTCTGATCTCCATATATGCACACATAGGTTCATGTAGCCCCACAAATAATGCATATCTGTATTTGTAGGTATACGACTATACATGTACCCACACAAAAATTATAAAACCATCATGTGGTCAAGGAAGCAGTGGTTGGTGGAAAATTGCCCTGTGTGTGGAGGCTTCTTTCTCTTAGCTGGGATCTGGAAAGCATGGAGGATTAGACTGCTATGCTAAGGATTCTCTGAAGGCTATTTCGTGTACTCCCTGAAACATCCTCACTTAACCTTGGCCATGCTGGGAACAATACAAACAAGGAGTGAGGAACCGTAGCAGGCTGTCACTCTTTTACCTCTGGGGTGAAAATAACCATCTCATCTGGATTATTCTCTGAAGCATCTTCTGCATATCTGAGGTGCTCTGATGTAAGCTTGATGCTCAACATCTTTTTTTAAAAGCTGTAATTATGCTTTAAATTGCTTTGCAACCCAAGAAAAAAAAAGTATTCCTTGAACCACACTACCTATTCATGTTGACTATTTACATTTTAAGCATTTCCTTCCACATTCTATCACAGACTGTATTTCAGTTCTGAGGGACTGCCTGTATGGTGTCTTCAGGATATTTCTCATAAAGGTAGGGGATGATATTGCATTAATTCTGACATGGATATGCTGAAGCTAAAAATGAATAATGAGGCACCTACTCTTTGCCCGACCATGAGGAGCATAAGCAAAAATAAGTCTTGAGTATTGCATGTGAGAGAGGGTTGGAAGAGGAGAGAGAAACTGCTATTGACAAGACTGGGGTCACACTGTGCACCCTTTATCTCATGGATACCTGTTGCAACTCAGAAACTAGCTGAGATTGGGGACGGCAAGTCAGTGGCTGGGGCACTTTACCCAGTGTCCTACAAGAGGCAAAAATGAGAGCTTGTGCCTGGCTAGCTGGCCAATCTGGATATCTCTTCAAATGCCACTAACGTATTACAAACAAGAGAAACATGTAAATGCTAAACTAATCCCCTGTTGGATTAGCTTAACATCAGGCTGGAGCTGCAGAATATTTTTTTTTTCTCTCCCAAGCTACATAGATGAACACAGTCAGTGCTGCTTAGTCTGGAGGAACCAGAAGGTTGCCCAGAAAGAACGCCATTTCAGTAGATTACTATCTTCATTCTGCTGGAGGATAAGCCGCCAGAAAAACAGGAGGTGACCATTGCTCTTGGTCATTTTTTTCCACCTATCAATGGCTCAGAGGTCCCACAATGCTCTACAACTTGAGCTCAGGAATATGACTACAAGGCTAGCCCAACATGTGTCTTTTAAAAAAGATTTACTTATTATATATACAATGTTAGATGAGACCATCAGATCTCATCATAGATGGTTGTGAGACACCATATAGTTGCTGGGAATTGAACTCTGGAAGATCAGCAATGCTCTTAACCTCTGAGCCATCTCTCCAGACCCTGTCCCATAGTGTCTTGACCCTACAAAACCCATAGGACTAAACAGCTTCTGGCATTATACTGTCAGGCCTCTCCACTATTATTCATGCTGACTGTGAAGCCCAGTCAATATTAGCTTTGGTTTTCATTCAGATCAAAGCAAAATCCATTTTGCAAATATTTATCAGGGCCCTACAACATTTTTACACAGGTGCCACTTTCCTAGGGCATGAAAGAAGAGTAAAGACTGAATTTTGAGCTTGAAGATTTTGTCTAGGAAAGAGAAGATAATCAGGTTGTCTCATTGCAAGGCGTCAGGTCAGGCCACCACAGGGGTGCTACAGAGGGGAACCGTTGGTTGATTTCTCACTGTTTGATTAGCACCGACTTTATATCTGATCCGAACCTTGGAAATTATTGAAGAGTGTGACCCAGACCATTCTGCAAAGAAACACAGTCCCAGCTGGAGAAACAGATGTGTAGACACAAAATCACAGTAAAATGCATAGCATAATGGTGGGAGTGACTTCAGTGGGTACTCAGGGAGGGGAGGAGGCTAACTCAGTATGGAAAAAGAGAAGGGGCCTAATATTATTAGTGCCTCTATTAATGCTGGAGATTTACATGTAATACATCACTTTATGAATTTCATTTCTATGTAGGTATGGCAAATAATGTTAATGCATTTAAAGTAACTTGCTCAAAATCACAAAGTATGAAAATACCAACTAAGTGGATATTCTATCCCATAACATAGCCATAAAGGATAGTCCTTACACATATTTTCTATGTTCCCCGCAATTCAACAGGAGAGACATTCTACCTAGGAAACTATGCCAATCACATCAATAATAATACCTGTGAATTTCACACTTAAAAAAATAATCCCATGAGCACTGAGCATTCTTCACAATTTTGATGACATCTTTAAATACCTATTTGTGTTTTTAAATGTTTTAATTAGCATACGTTAATTATGCATGATAATGAGCTTCATTATGACATTTTTATACATATCTATGACACATTTGAACCACATTACTCATTAACCTCTCTTGTCCCCCACCACTCCCATTGATCCCCACCTTTTCAAACTAGCTGCCCTTGAACTTTCATTGGTGTGCATACACATTGTGTGCTTGTGTATGTGTGTGTGTGTGCGCATACATGTGTGCGCGCGCGTGCACACACACATGTATGCATTTTGTTAGCATGGCTCATGGAATTAAGTATTTATTTTCAATGTTCAGAACTAACATATCCTAATTTGTCCTTGTATCTGGTCTCTAGGTACTGGTCCCTTTCTGAGGTCTGGTCTTGGGATTTGACCGAACACATGACATCCTTTTCTTTAACTCTGCCTGGCTAGCTGGCCCTTCTCTCTCAGTCCTCCTTCCTGCATCCTCCTCTGTGTGCTCTTCCCTCCTCCCCCCTCCTGGGTGCTCCCCTTTTTCCCTTTCTTTCAGTTTCTGTTTACTTCCTTCTCTCCTTTGTCTCCCTGTCTCCCGTGAAGTTCAACTCATCATTCTGTTTTCCTGGGGAGAAGTTCCATATTTTCTATTAGCTCCTCAGATATCTAGGACTGTGTTCGTGGATCTCTCCATTTCTGATCACCAGGGCATGTTTCTCTAATTCACTGTATCCAGTAAGATTTAAATGCACCTATAATGGCTGATTCTGAAAAAGGAGGCCCAAAGAAGTCTTTTGTACAGAGGACTTCCTCTTGGGAAGACCTCATGGATACATGTGTGTCTTGGTGATGCTAAATAGCATTGTCCTGAAACCCTGTCCTTTGCAAATAGCCTGCCATAGCTTCATAAAGTACCACGGACAAGGTGGCTCACTTGGTAGACACTGATTTCCTTTCAGTTCTGGAGACTGATAGTCTGTGGTCAGGGTGTGGCAGCAGTGAGAGCCCCTTCCAAGGCATCTCTCCTCAGCTAGTCTATAGCTCTTGTCACTGGTGTCTGTATCTTAGGCTCCTCCTCTCTGAGGGACCCATAGCATTCTGGATTAGGGCCCATTCACAAGACGGGAACTTTTGCGGCGTCATCTCTGTGAAGGCCCTGTGTACAGTCCATTCTGAAATTCCAGTGGTCAGGGCTCCCACATAGGAATTTAGTGAAGGAGGGGGCATTTGGCCCTTAACACATTGTGCCTGCCCAAGGAGATGACCCAGGAGGGGACCATGTACAAAGCCAATCAGTGGGAAACTATTACATTAGAATTTGGTCTTTAGTCAAACCACTATTGACAGGAGGTTATTTAGGAAGCACTTTCTGGCTGAGCAGGCTCAGTATTAATTATTCAGGACCCATCCATGAGCCAAGCAGGAGTTGTGGACACTGCATTAGCAAGCAGCAGGTCCATGTGGCTGCCTCATCTCACTTTGACAGATAGCAAAAGGCTCTGTTTTCTTTATACATGTAGCTATTCTTAGGCTTGTGCTCTTTGCTCCCTGCCCAGTAGAAGGGATTATTGTAACCACTGTATCTCGAACCTCTCTTGTCATCAAATCAATAGACGGAGTTCAGGTCAAGGGCTGGTGGTTCATTTTAACTCCAAAGCTTATGAGCATATTAGACTTGTGTACATGGACTTTATCTTCCAGGGCCAAAGCTGGGAGGGGAGAAAGGAAAAGGGTAACAACAATGAGACACAGAAGTCTCTCCTTGCCTACTTTTAGTTTTTATTAATTATAATTTATATTTATTCTTTGACATTTCCATATATATATATATATATACATGTATATATATAAATGTATCTTGTTTATATCTTCTGCCAATGCCCATTCCCACTCCTGAGACCATCTCTAACATATGTCTCCCACCTCCATTTCTTCTTCTTTTTACATATATATATATACATATATATATATCCCATTGAATCTAGTTAGCACTGCCCATATACACAAGGGTGTGGGACTCTGCACTGAGCATGGGCAACCTACCAGGAACCACCATATCAAGGAGAAAAAGTACTCCATCTTCCAGCAGTCATTGACTGTTCCTGAGTGAGAAGTGGGGCCTCATGGCCCCTCTTCCATTCATGCTGGAATGTTGACTGGCTTGATCTTGTGCTGGTCTTACAGGTATGAGTTCATGACTGGGATGGCTCTGCCCAGAATGCAGTATTTTATGGCACATTCTTCTCCATCTTTTTTTTCTTACATTCTTTCCTTCCTCACTTTCACTATCCCCCTTGGCCATTTATGATTCTCTTCATAACTGCTGCTCTATATAAACAAGAAACTTTTCTGACCAAGGTTGAAAGCATCTCTAATCTATGGGTATATGCATAAATATTTAGAAGGCAGTTTTACAATATGATCTTTCAGTAAAACAACAGCAGTAGGTTTCCCATCCAGGGGCTCTGACCTCTCCAGCCATAATCTGTTGGCATTACTTACAGTACCAAACTTGAATTACTTCCTGTAGAGCAGGTCTCAGATGTAACCAGAAAGTGGTTGGCTACATCCATTAAGTCTATGCTATTATTTCACTAGCTAGAACATCTTCTGTGGCAGGTCAGTATCATATCACAGGGCCTAATATTGAGTAAGGCTATTGATGTATTTTCTCCTCCAGCAGCCTAAATAATACTTTCTGGCAGTATGAAAGCTAGCCAACAGGAAAGAATTTTCTAGGTCAGTTCCCATTGGATTTCTCCATGTCTTGTAGCTGAAGTATGTAGTATCTATAGCAATAGGCTCTTAATATCTAAATAAGGTGTAAAACCAAGGACAATGGCAATAACCTTGTTTCAGGGGTCTCTGGAGCCTCCCTAACCAATAACTCATTAGAAGGAATCCCATATTTGCAAGGGAAGCTGTTTGGACAAAAGGGTCTACTACATGATACAGAGCTCCAGTGCCACTAACATGAATGACAAGGAAAGAAAGAAGTAAAGGCAGCGAGCAAAGTGGATTTGTTTGGTTTGTTTGCTTGCTTGATTTTTTATTAGTTTTATAATTGAAATTGATATTCTTATCTTTTTTATTTTATTATTTTATCTTTTAATTTCTTATATTTGTTATTATTATTATTATTATGGCTATTATAGTTTTCTTTTGAAGAGACCCTACATGCGTGAGGGCCAAGCAGATGCAGAGGGACTGAAAAATAAATGGGCTTGGAGTGAATGGTGTGAAATTCCCAAAGAATCAATAAAAAAATTATGTTAAAAAAGAAATACTGTACCCTTTATTCCCCAGTCTCCAACAACCCAAATCCTAGATAACCATTAGTTCATGTTCTGGCTTTACAGACTTGCATATATTGAACATTGCTAGTGAATAAAGTCATGCTCTAAGTGTTCTCCAGAGGAAGGGACCCTGTACCTGGCACAGACATGAGTAACAGGTCTTCTGGGACAGGATCGTCCACTTATGCAGCTTACCTCTTTTCAAGCTCCTTTACATGTTGCTTTGTTTATGCTTTAAATTAGTTTTAAATTACTTTACAAAGTAGTGGGTTTCCATAGACTTTTTTATACATCCTTAGTTTTGGTTAACCCACCTCTACTACCCTTTAACCCTATCCCCCACCACTATTCCTGCTTAAAGCTTTAACCCCAATATTCTCTTCCCCTCATGTCACATATGTTCTGCTATCCCCTCTCCCAGCCACCACCACCCCCCCCCCCCCCCCCACCCCCCCTGCCCCCACCATGAGGCCCCTCTGCTTCTTGACCTCTACAGACACTCCAAGTTAAATATACAAATTTAAAAATGGGAAACTAGGATCCACATAAGAGAGAGAACGCATGGGTTTTGCTTTCCTGAGCCTGGATTTGTTTGTCTTAATAAAATATTTGAGCAGTCGCATTTATTTTCGTGCAAATTTTTTAATTTTGTTTTTTATTTATCACTGAATAAATTCCACTGTGTCTGTGTACTATAAGTCCATATAGCCTCCACCATAGTACCTTATCTGAACAATTTCTTGGCAAATAGATTTAATTATTATTAAAGATTTTGCACATAGTTTTGTATTGAGAACAGGACTTTTTAGCTTTTCTACTCACAACTTCTATTTGCCAAAGAAAAATTATGTGACCAAAGGTCTACAGTTGTATCAAATAGGTATGCAAATCAAATAAACCGAGATGAAGAATACATAAATTTATTTTAAAACAATGCTTTAGTGTATATAATCTTACCATTTATTAAAGATGAAGTAAAGTCTGCATACTAATGATAAATCTTACCTGAATATTTGTTATTTATAGTTGCCATTGGTGATAATGCCACTTTCCATAAATATATAGTGCAAAATGGCAGAAGTATGTTTAGAGCCATTTTAAAAATGGTTGGAAATCCTGTCTTGATCCTAAGCCAAAATTCATTGAAAATTTTTTTATGGGAGTCAAGTTAGCAACACAAACAGCAATTTCCTTTACACTTATTTATTTTATGTGTTTGAATGTTTTGCCTTCATGAACGTATGTGTATCATCATAAGCAATATGACACAACACAGCTCAGTAAGTACTTCTACAAACACCTTGGATTCATCATGTACTTAAGGATATTGAATCACTATCCAAATACCTTTTATGATTGCCAATTTTTCCATGGCATCCTATTCCATTATGTACAACAAGGGGTGGCAGTCCACAATTTAAGAAAGTGAGATTAAACTCCATTCTCAGGAACAACAAGACTGTCAGTTCCTGCCTGCCTGCTTTGACCAGAGTAATCTCTACTCAGAGCCACACCACCCCCCCTAAACACTGAAGTTACCACTGGCCTTCCCAAAAGCCAGCTAACATGAGGATTGGTGCAATGAGATTACTCACCCAGGACATAAGAGAATTCTTAAAGGTAATACAGAAAGAAAAGAGAACTTTCAGTTAAAACTAATTCAAACCTCAGCTTTGCCTCTTACCTTGGACATATGACCCTCATCCATCTACCAGTGTCTGAGTTTTTGAAATTGGGAATTGGGATTTTTTTTATAATTGCTTGCAAAGATGACAGGGACAGCAAATTCAACTCTCCCATATGCAGAAAATGCCAGACTGAGTCACAGAAAACATTCAGCCCTGCTGTCGTCATTACTGCGTTCTGGCAGTTCCCTCATTTGCAGATGTTAGAGGGTCTATAACTGGGGGGGGGGGATTCTGAAAAGGGAGAGGTACTGGGTGATCATGCTTCTTGTTGTCCAAGCCAATGCTCTGTTCTTTTTTTTCTAAAAAGTGCTAGAGTTTGTGACTCCATCAAAATGAAGATCTTGTGGACAGGGATAGACAAATGCCCGCAAACCTGGGCAACACCATATCCACCTTTGCTTTTCACATTGTCCATGCTTCTGAAAATCAGCCAGCAGTAGGCCAACATTCATAGTAAATAGGATCTCTGTAGAAAATTCCAGAACTGTAACCACAGCTAATGATCCAACGCTGACACCTTTACCACCTACAGCCCATGGACTACAATTGTCTTCACTTTGGGGCTTATAGCTCCTATAAGTTTTGACAAATTTGCATATAATGTCATGTATCCACCATTGAGGAATAACATAATGCTCTGCCCACTAGTCCTTCTTCCTCTGTCCCCTGGCAAGGTCACATGATGAGAATCCTAGAATCACTAAGCTTTTTTGAATAAGGTGCTTTCTTTTAGCACTATCTGCTTACATTCTCCCATAGTTTTCTATGGCTTGATGGCTCATTTCATTGTTCTGATATACTAGTGTTTATTGATCTATTTCCCTCATCAAAAACATCTAGGTTGGTTCTGAATTTTAGCAGATGCTAATGAACCTGCTGTAAACTCTCACATGCAGGGTTTTGTGTGAACAGGATTTGTCAACTTATTTGGTAAGTGCCAAGAAGTACAGTTGCTGGATGGGCAGTAAGAATGTGTCTAGCTTTAGAAAAGACTACAGCATACTTCTGGGTGGTCATCTCAACTTACCCACCAGCAAAGGATTAGAAGGCCTGTTACTACACATCCTCACCTACACTGACCCCCCAGTGACTTGGATTTTGGATGTCCTAAAAGGTGTCCTGTGATTTCTGAAAGCTGTTGGAATTTGAAGTTTCCTACTGCTATGTGGTGATATATATTTAATAAAATTAGTCTCGACTATCAGAGGACAGAGCCATCTCTCAGCCTTTTTTGTGTTTGTTTGTTTGTTTCGCATTTTTCTATGTTTATTTATATTTGGGTAGCTTCTGTAGCTGAAATCTTTAATTAGGTCTGTTTGAAATTTAAGTCTCTTGTCTACTTTGTCATCAGTATGCTGGCTTTATTATGGTCAAATTTTAGTTCTTTGTGTATTTTACACAATAATCCTTTATCACATGGCTTCTTTCAGAAATTTTCTTCTCCATCTGTGACTTTTTGTTTCACTTTAAAAAAAAAATCCTTCACAGAAAAGATTTTTACTGCATATGAATCTAGCTTATTAATTCTTTCTTTCATGGATTGTGACTTTGATGTTGTATCCAAAAAGTTGTTGCCAGACCCAAGGTCTTCTAGGTTTTCTCTCATGTAGTTTTCTAGGACATATGCAGTTTTGCATTTTATACTTAGGTCCATAGCAATCACGTGTCAATTTTTTGAAGGAGCAAGTCTGTGTCTAATTATTTTGCACACGGCTGTCTATTTGCTTTTAAGCCTTTTACTAAAATCATGATCTGTTCCCTTTCTGTCACTGTGACAAGCACCATGACGAAAAGCAACTCAAAAAAAGTTTATTTCCTCTTACACTTCCAGGTCGCAGTCCATCATTCATGGACGCTCTTACCTGGTTCTTGACAAAGGAGCCTTCTCATTGTAAACAGTAGTGCTACCAGTTTGCAGATAGCCTTCATCAAAGAGAAGACATTCCCTTTAATTTTTAGTTGACCACAATGTTCTTCTTACAAATTCACGTCTAATTTTGTCTAATTCATTCTCTGAATCACTATGTGTGATTATATGATAGTTAACCTGTTATTGTTATGGATTAGGTAATTGATTTTTAAATATTGAACCAGCCTTATAGCTGGAGGGAACCACATGCAGTTATGATCTATAATTATTTTTGTGTATTACTCAGCTTAACGTGCTAATATGCTAATATCTGGCTGGGAAATCTTGTTTATCTGTGCTCATGAGAGATATTGGTCTATAGTTTTTGGTTGTTGTTATGTCTTCGTTAGTTTTGCTGTTAGGGTCATGCTGGTCTTACTGAATGGGTTGGGAAGTTGTGGGTGAGATTGGAGTGACCCCCTTGATTGTCACCTGGACCCCATGGATGCTGGGCAGATGCTGCCTTTCAGGCTGAAATGGAAACCTTTAGAAGGCTGTAAGCAAAGAAGTAGACCATAGGAGAGGAACAAACAGAAGGGACAAAAGATACATGAAGATGGTTGGCATTAACAAAATAAGCAATGGTGCTGCCACAGGAGATGAAGAGGAGGGTGAGTCCCAGAGCAGGTGTGTGTGTGGCTGAGTTGGGAAGGTGCTGCTGGTTTTGGTAGATGTTTGAATTCAGTGTCGGACAAGGGTGAGGCTATTTCTATGTGACTACTTCCTAGGAGTCACATCATATAAATAGAGAATTTAAAAAAGTCCTCCTGGAGAGGAATGTATGACAAAGCAGGGTGTGTGTGTGTGTGTGTGTGTGTGTGTGTGTGTGTGTGTGTGTGTAAATAAGTATTCCTCACTCTAGGGGAAGGCTCTGACATGTTTCTTTGTGCTGTTTCTCTCATGTGTTCCATCCAACCCACCATCATTTATATCAAACTTCACTAAGGCTCAGACCATGAGCTGTTACCTTTTGTCTGTCTGGCACCACCACCACCCCCCACCCCCGTCTGCCATCGTCCACCTGCATGGTTCCATCCACAGTGCCAGCTTCTGCAGGCTCTTCCTGCTTACTTCTCATGCCTCTCCATTCTGTTCCTGCTTCAATTTTCTGCTTTAAAGCTTCTAAGGTTCCCATCACTTAGTGAAAGCCAAAATCTGCCTGGTATCCTATGGGCTCTCCAAAAGGATTACAGAGGGTCCTGCCCTGGTGCCCAGGACTGTTCTCCCTCTGGTCTCTGGGTCCCAGTTCTGCTGCACCAGCCTCCTCACCACCCTCCAGCACAAGCATCTTTCTTACCATGTACCTATCATGTGCCTGCTGAAGCAGAATCCAGAGGTCACTTGCAAGCTTGTCTGGGACACTGTCCACTCCCTCACCTTTTCTGACCTCGACTGTCCTCCACACCTCCCCCGCTCTGCTTTCCTTTGTAACATTCCCAGTCACTTAATGTGTTACATACTTGTTCTCTGGGTTCCACTTTAGACCAGAGGTTCTGATAGGGGGTCTGTCAGTTCCATACTTGAGCCTAGCTCTAGACCAACACATTCAGATGCTCAAAGGACTGTTTATGAGAGAAGAGAAAAGAAATGGCGAAGGTCAGGGAGTAGAATTCAGCATCCATCTGCAGGATGATGGCTGTACCAGGTCTCCAAGCCACTAAAACTCGGGGAGGAGGGAGTGCAAGCCTCCAGGCTTCCTTTGCCCAGGAAGCCATAGTCTGATGCAATTGTATTCTGAGCACTTCCAGAAATTCCATTTAAAACTTAAAATAGTCACGCCACTGATTTAGAGGTGTTTTAAAGGTTCATTCAAAGCAGCCATCCTGGGAGGCCCTGGAAGACTTAGCACAGAAGAGTCAAAATGTTCCCTCTACAAGTCATGAATAAGAGGCTGGCAGGGAAGTGTCAGTCAGAAGAAAAGGTGGGACCACAGCTGGGAAAAGAGTTAATGTCAGAGGTGACGATGATAGTGTGAACTTCTCAGGGAATCAAAAGGGACTAAGCAAGTTCTCTTCCCTCCTCCATCCCAGGTTCTGGATGCCAGCAGAATTGCCCTAATCCTGTGCTTTTCCCAACTGAATGAATAAAGCCCAAGTGTGGTGCTTATGCATCCTAACTCTGCACTTCTGTTCCTGAGGAAGCAGAACACAGTACAGATCACTCACTACTGCGGCTATATATATAGATGCTCATGCAGCTCTGTGTTAGGTCATTGCCTGCCCTGAGTCCTCTGGAAGCAAAGGCAGAATGAAAATTAAGAAGCAAATTATTGGATGCCTAATAATTAAGAGTACTAGTGAGAAAGATGTCTCTTGAATCTTTTTGTCTTAATGTTTTTCTTTTTTAATGTCTGACTTTGAAAGTATCTTTGAGAAGATTTTGATGATTGACAGCCTATCTAGGTATTAATAACATGTCATCAAACCTGCTAGGAATACATTATGTGTTCAGCATACCTGAAAAAGACTGCTGGGATACTGGTAACAGTCTCAGATTGTGGAGAGGCAGTGGGTCCTGCCCGGAGCTGGAGTTGGTAATATACAAAGGGCAGTGGATCCCAATGATCTGAGTATCAAGAGTTTGAAATGCCAGCCTCCTCCAGGGAGACCAGAAGCCATTGGTTATATATCTAGCTTTACAAGCTGTGTATTCTGTAAAATCAGAGGCTGCTAATAAGTAGTTCCTGGATCTCTAAATATGCTAAGTGGTTTTGAAAAACTATGCTTTAATGTGATATTTTCTCACCAATAAAACTATTTATTCTTGAAGTCTTAGAAACTACAGATAGGCAAATGGGAGGAAATGAGTCACATTAAAGGAAGCATTGCTGATGTGTAGGCAAGTACACTCCACTAAACAAAAGGTGTAGGCGAATCAAACTTAGGAGAGTTCATTAGCATAAACTGCACCGCCTGAGCCAGGCAACCCTCAGAATTCCATCCTGGCAGCCTGCATAGATAGCAGGATTTGGAAAGACTGGAACAAAAGGGAAGTCTGGAGATTATCTGCCTGGCTTCTACCAGGGGTGTGGTAGTGATTAGCTGGCTGTAGTGGGTGTGGTGTGGTTAGCTGGCTGTTTATGACTGGCTGAAACCAGCTGTCTAGGACTGGCTGTTTCAATTTATAATGAAGAAGTAATCAGAATTATGTCGCAGTTTATATGTACAAATTCCAAGTACAGGAACACCCTTGGGCTAATACCTTTCTGCTTCTTTAGCATGCTTCCCTAGTCTTTAAAGTTTTGTGATCTTCCTATTCAATGAATAATATGCATATCTTTTCATATCAAATATTTATCTACAGAATGAATCATTTTGTGTGGTTGCATAGTATTCCCTAACAGGGAAGGTGGGAGTATATTCCCATTTCTATTCCTGTTTCAGTGTACTGCTCAATGGGGACACAAGTGCCACCTCAGAGACTCCACTAGCTGATACATACTCACAGGAATCTATACCAGCTATACAGTACTTTAATACCTCATTAATTCCCTTATGTACATCCCAGGATTATTGGAATATCTGAATTATAGAGATTTAACATTTTTCAGGATATATTTGACAAACTGACCTCTAGAAAATGAGGTGGGTTCGTTTTTTGCCTTATAAATAATTTAATTGTGTCAAACACTATCAGATAAACCAATTATAAAATAAACTGTCACTACTGTCATATCTGACAATCCCTTCTTCAATAATCTTTTGCTTTTTTTGTATTTTTCTTTCTTTTTTTCTTTCTTTCTTCTATTTTTTCTTTTTCACCTTTTATTGAAAATAAATTCTCTCCTCACATAATATATCCTGGTTTTCAATTTGATTCCATTGTTCAATCTGTCTGGTTTTGTGCCAGTACTGATGATGTTTTATTACTACAGCTCTGTAATATAACTTGAAATCAGCGATGGTGGTATCTTTGGATGTTCTTTTACTATTCAGGACTGTTATAGCTATCCTGATGTGTGTGTGTGTTCCCATATGAAGCTGAGAATTGTATGTTCAAGATCTGTGAAGAATCATGTTAAAAATTTTGATGGGGATTGTATTGACTCTACAGATTGCTTTTCATAGGATGGCCATTTTTACTATGTTAATCCTACTGATATCTTCAATTTCTTTCTTCAGTACATTAGAGCTTTCATCATACAAGTCTTTCTCCTGCTAAGTTAGAATTACTCAAGATATTTTATATCTTTTGTGGTTGTTGTGAAGGGTGTTGTTTCCCTGATTTCTTTCTCAGTGACTTGCCCTTTTTATATAGGAGGGATACTGGGTTTTCTGAGTTAATTTTGCATCCAGCTACTTTGCTAAAAGTGTTTATCAGCTGCAGGAGTTTCCAGGTGGAAAAATTTTGGTCACTGGTGTATACTATCATATCATCTGCAAATAAAGATACTTTGATATCTTCTTTTCCAAAATATATCCCCTTGATCTCCTTTAGTCACCTTATTGTTCTAGCCAATACTTCAAGTACTATATTAAAAAGCTATGGAGAGAGTGGATAACCTTGTCTTTTTCCTATTTTTAGTGGAATTGCTTTGAATTTCTTTCCATTTAATTTCATGTTGGCTATGGGCTTGCTGAAAACTGCCTTGTGAAATGCATGCAGACCCTGAATTTATTATAAAGCCAAGAATGACCTGGAGCTTCTTGCTTCCACCTCCCAGGAACTGGCATTATAGACATATGCTATTTACTATGCCTAGTTTTATATAGTGCTTTATCTCAGTCAGCCAGGGCTTCCTGTGTGGTAAGCAAGCACTCTACCAATTGAGCTGTATCTCCAGTCTTGTTAAAATCATTTCATGGGAAAGTATTTTTTAAAAAGAGAGGAAGGGATCTATTTGAAGTCAAAGGAAGAAAAACATGGATGTAACTGTTGACATGGACCTGTCATGTACTGATAAGGTCCTGGCAAGAAACCACTGCACCATCAGATGAGGTCCTGAGGCAGGGAGGGGAGGGATGATTTAAAAAGCATGAGTAGAGGTAAGAATGGCCACTGAGGCTGGTGACACATTCCATGGCTGACAGAAGCCAAGAACTATCATCCTAGGCCCAGTGGACAAGTAAGAGAAGAAGTAATGGCCAGAGGAGAGAGTTCTATCTGTAGTTGAGAATCAACCAGGGGATCTCCATCCTCCTACATTGGCTCTGAGCTTCTGCTAATCAACAGGCCAGAGAGTAGTCATCCAGAGAATAAACACCCCAGCACCATTTGCCCAACTAGCTCAGACCCCCCCTCAACTGCTTCCTACAAGAGAATCCAACCAGAAGTCACAAGGAGGCCCACTAACCTTTGCAAAGTTAGTCCACAGATTCCCATGCACAGAACGGTCTGAAAAGGGGCAGAAGGAAGTACCGTGGCCTCAGCATGGACTGAAAGCATGGGCAGCTTCGTGTTTGCTGCTCTTGTTTTACAGAGTCAGAAGGAGAAGGGAGGCTAGAGAAAGAAAGAGAAATAAAAGATTCTCACACTGTCCTCTATAGCTGTAGGAGTGTGTGAGAAAGTAATATGTGTCAATATGCCTCTCTTGGGAGTGTCCTAAATTAGGCTTCCTTTTTGTTCCCTTTTGCAAGCCACTATAGCTTGGAAACCAGAGGATAGCCGAGCATGGAGGGTTGTTGTTGTTTTGGTTTGGTTTTGGTTTTGCGATACCTGCGCTAAGAGCAACCGGAGGATTAAATGATGGGAGAAGGAGCCTGGTCTGTCTTATGTAACTCATATCATCCTCGTGAGAGCTCCGTTTGCTTTTATTTTAAGAAGTGCCATTTATGAACCCTCCGGGGGGTTAAAGAGCATAGGAGATGGGCTTTTGATTCGATGTCAATAGGAAAATCGCTTAGCTTCTGCGATAAATGATGCTTCTGTTTGGGCTTTCTGTTTTTCAAAGAGGCCATCTGTTTTCATAAACAGAAATGAGCCTCTCTAGCCATGTTTCCCTTCATAACCCTCGGTCTCTTTGCACAAATGACAGTATTTCCTTCGTGATTCATTCCTGGAGACATTCTTCTGAGCTAAACGCGGCTGTGAAATCTGCGCTGGAGTTTCCACCGAGACCCACGTGATTCCCACTCGGGCGGCAACTGTGGTTGGATGGCAGCTTTCCTATCTCCAGAGCCAGGGTGGCATACTCAGGTTGCCGGTGGCTCTGCGTCAGGCTTGAAGCAGAGGCTTCTCCTATTTCTGGGAATGTCTGAAGTCTTTGAAGGAGTCCAGAAGTGATATTCCTTTCTCCACCCAAATTGGATGCACTGAGTGAAAAGAAATGAGTGGCAGATGGGAAGCCAAGATGCCATGTTGATTGCTGAGGATGAATAACTTAAATTCGTCTGAGTGCCAAATAGACTCGGTAATTGGATTCAGAGTTAGGCAGACTGACCCATCTGGTCATGGGCAGTGATGGGTAGGGCAGAGGAAGAGCCAGCTCCTTGGAATAGGCAGAAGTATGCTGCTGACTGCCAGGGCTTAGAAGATGGTGGGACTGGAATGAGCCAACTTTATTCCTTGTTTACTGCTACAGTGACTCATTGTGCTGCCTGTGGCTGAAGAGTCAGAGAGACACCCGGGGGCTCCTTCTCGTGGAAATTGTCATAAGAAACGAGGGATAGGTGCGATGTTTATAATCTCAGGACTTTGAAAGCTAAAGAACAGGGCTATACATTTTAGGACAGCCTGGGCTATGAAGTGAGAATTTGTCTCAAAGAAGCAAAGAAAAAAAAAATGTCTAAAACAAAGGGTGAGATGCGGCTCAAAGGTAGCTCACTTGCCCAGAGGCATAAGGTCAATGCCCTGGGTTCTGTCCTCAAGAGCATGCACACACACACACATACACACACACACACACACACACACACACACACACACACACACCACTAACAACAAACCTCCCATCATTAGAAATTATGATGAAAATTTCCTCTCAACAGTGATTCAATAGTGATGTGGGTAGCTTGAAAGCTAGAGGATAGCATTGCATGACATATGCTCACTATACCTACATTTGTGTGTGTGCGTTTATGTACACACACATTAATTGTGCAAACGTTTAAGAGCAAGATAAAAGATGGCCCTTGATTCTCAGCACAATAGAAAGCTGTTAGGAGATTCTGAACAAGGGGAAAGCACAATCGTATTCGTGTTTTAAAGAAATGCTCTCTTCTGTCCCTATGCTCTCTTCTGTCCCCGCCTGTCTTTTCCCGCCTCTCCATTCTCTCCTCCCTGCACCCTCTTTCCTCCCTCCCCCTCCCCACGAAGTGTCTTGAGTGGGATGATGGATCCAAAGGCTCCTGCTACTGGAGAGGCAGCAAAGCCCAGAGCTGGTGTGCAATCGGGAGAATGACGGACACAGAGGACACATGGGGATGGGATATGCAGGTTGAGCAGGAAAGATGGGCGTCTAGGTTGGTGTTAGGTTTGGTATTGGTGTCATGAGCCAGTGAGAGAGTGAGAAGGTGTGTGTGATGTTCCTATCAGAGAGATTGAATAGACAGATCCAGACAGGGGCAGGCTGGGAACCTGGGCAAATAGTCAGCTGAATGAATAGAAGCTAGGATCCTTGGTGTCTCTTTTGGAAGCTTCAGTGGGCTACACTTGCATCCTTGTATGTCAGGGCCAGTTGTGGCTCACACCTGACTCCAGAATATCACAGAGAGAGGGCTTCATCTTACCCTTTTTTAGCTTCACTTCTGTATCAGTACTAAAACATCCTGACAGAAAAGCTACTTAGGGAAGAAGAAGTGTGTGGCTCACTCTAGCTTAAAATTCATTGTCAAAGGGAAATCAAGGCAGGAACCTAATGGGACTTTGTGTGTGTAGCTCCCCCAGTTAAAAGCAGAAAATACAAACAAACAAACAAACAAACAACACAGCCATGCTTCCTTCCTGCTCACTATTCAGTTGGTTTTCCCTAGCCAAATACAGTCCAGAGCCCAGCCCATGAAATGCTGCCCCACATTCAGGCTGGGTCTTCTTACATCACTTGGCAGTCAAGACAACCATTCACAGGCAGGTTCATCATCCAAACTGATACAGGTAATTCCTCAACTGAGACCTTCTGCCCAACTGGTTCTAGGTTGTAGCAAGCTGACATTTAAAACTTACCATCACACTCTCTAAAGAACCTTCTCTGCATGGTAGAGTCGCTGTCATTCAGACAGAATGTTTAGCTTGCTAGAGAGAATATGTGCTTTCCTGTGTGGCAAACATTGGTAAGTAGGAAATACCCCTTAGCTTTAGACAGGCTGATGATATCCCCAAAGGCTGAATCTTCTCCATGCACTAACTTCTCGGATTATTTTAGGGTACTCTGTTTTCTGATTCTTCCTCTATGCCATGTGCCTCCCACTCTAGGATGGAACTCAGGTTCCCAGGCCTCCCTCCCCTTTCTCTCTCAGTGATTTTTAAAACATGCTATTTAATCAGCTTATGAACCCACCACCATTTAACAGCAAGCACCTCATGGCTGATCCTTTGACCAAAAGCTTCCTGTAGTCACTAACTACCTGCTTTCTGCTCCACAGCTTCTTCATGGCTAAGTTTTCCTCCAGTTTTGGAAGAAAGTTCTTCACTTGTCCCAACTCCTAAAATAATCTGTGAAAATGGAAAGACCCATTTCCCCACCAGCCTTTCTCTTTCAGAATGTCTAAATATACAGTTGTGCCCACAGAGGCTGTAGCATTTCACACAAACCTCATCATTCTGTGTCTACAGGCCAGTGCATGCTGGTATTTGAAGGATTTTTGTAGATTGCAGAGTGCTAGCCTCAGGCCATCTTCCACCCAGCTAACAAGAACATCACCCTATCCTGAGCTTTCATTTCCGTCTCCCCTGGTTACTTCTGCTTTGACACAGGCATCCATTGCAGGGAAAGCAGAAGTGATCACTGGCCTGAGTTTGGTACCACTAATGAGCCAAGGTCCCAGCCTTTTACCTCCCATGTCAGACCGAAACCCAAAACCCACCTGAGCCTTTGCACAGATTAGTCTAAGTCCCTATGGCTTTCTTGTGATCTCCTTCCTGATTTCTCCTCCAGCTGAGGAAATTTGCACTGCCTTCCTGCCCTCAAACCATAGAGAGGTGTCTGAGGCTCGTCCTCTTCATCTTGCTAGCATAGGACTGCACAGCCAGACACACAATGTGGGTAATTTTGACTACACACAGTCACTGTCTGGAGGCTGGGAGACTCAGCTGGTGTCACAGGCTGCGAGATGCATCTGCTTGTTTTCTCCCATAACCTTTGCCAATGGCTGTCAGCCTTGATCCTCTTGGGCCAGTATATGTGACGTGTCACCCTGGTCCCAGCCTGTTTCCCTGGGGCTTACCTTCTAAGCCAAATTGCCATTTACTTGTTCTAGGCTCATGCTACCTAGATTACATATACATATATGTGGGGGGGTGTAACTGTGTAAGGATGTCAGATCTTGGAATTTCAGACAGTTATAAGCTGCCATGTGGATTCTGGGAATCGAACCTCCAGAAGAACAGTCGGTGCTCTTAACTGTTAAGCCATCTCTCCAGCCCACTACCTAGATTTGACCTCATCCTCAATTAACCAATTGCCTGCACAGTGACCCCATTTTTAGTGAGATCACATGACTGTGGTGCCAGGAGCTAGAATGTCAGCATAGGACATTTGATTAGGTGTAACTGGACCTCCTGATGGTGAAAAGGCCCAGGACAGTCTAAGCTATTTCTGCAGTTGCCTCACTTGGCTCTCAGACAGGTAGCAATCTGTCCAGCATCAGAATACTGAGGTAGTGAAGTCTTTCTGCCTGGCTTCCTGAGACTAGATGACCCTTAAGAGAAAAGGGATCTTCCTGGTGTTCTGTTTGCTCCTTCCTCTCCACTAGATTCTTGAGACCACCAGCCCCGGCCCCCTTGACACAAGTCTTCTCCCCAAATTCTGAGTTGTCTCTATTATAAATGTTTTTATAACAACCAGACAAGAAGGAGATCATAAGAATACAATCAAATCACTTCAGGGCAATGATGCCCAGCTAGAAATACAAAGTTCAGTGTGATTCTTCCTTGGAATGGGAGAAAACTTGTATTTCTTCCAAGAGAATCTGCCAAGGTCCCAAAATGACTAGAGAAACTCGTTGCTTTAGTAGCAGAAAAAGAACAGAAGCTGGGACTGGGAGAGTGAGTCAGTGAGTGAGAATGCTTACTATGCAAGAGGAAAGAACCGAATCCAGATCCTCAGCATCCATGCCAAAAGTCAGGCATGGATGCACATGCCCCAGCCCCTGCCTGCATTGGTGGCTAGAGACCTGAGAATCCTGGGGACTGGTTAGCCTTCCAGCTCAGTGAGAGACCCTGTCTCTGGGCAACAAGGCAGAGGGTGTGAAGGAAGATGCCCAATGCCTTTCATTGGCTCTGAAGGCAGAACACAAGCTCGTATACCCACCCACAGACTCAGATGAATGCAACAACAATACACACACACACACACACACACACACACACACACACGTATGTACGTACAATTCTGTGTTAGTTCTGTTGTCACTATAATCAAATACATGATAGAAACAACTTAAGGAAAGACAGATGTGTTCTGCTGGGTCTCAGAGGTTCAGAAGTCAGGGAGAGCATGTAAAGCTGATCACACCATAGCAGACAAGAAGCATAGCTGAGCCACCATAGGGAAGAGCCAAGGGATTGTTTCTAATGGCCTGCTTCTCCACTCACCCCCACCTTTTAAAGTTTCACCACTTTCCAACAGTCTATTGACCCATCAGTGGGGTAGACCAAGCCAAAGCCCTCAGGGTCTAACTATCTCTGGAAATGAGCTCACAGGTACACACAGGGCTGTGCTTTACAAATTGCCTAGGTGTTTCCCAGGTCAATCAAGTTGACAGTCAAGACCAATAACCATCAAGGCTTCATGTGGTGTCAAGCCATGTGTTTCATCAATACACATTTACTGAGCAGGTCCAACACCTAGCACTGGGCTCTGGATACCAAGTTGAGCAAGACATGGCTCGTACTCACAAAGAATCCACCATGGATGGTAAAGGCTTTATAAAATGGTTTGATATCCAGTTTGACCGAGAAGGGCAATAACACAGCCAAGGTCCAGAAGCTGGTGTATGTCTGAATTAGAACTCAGATCCTCAGTGAGCTCCTGTTTTTTTCTAAGTGTAGGTGGCTTTGGGTCTCTGTCGGGAATGAGGCACGGGGAATACAGGTTACATGAGACAAATCTGAGCACATGACTTTCTTGACTGACAATCACTTGCCTTTTTCCTGCTCTGTGGCCACGGTGGTAGTGGCTTGTGGTTAAGCACTGGTCCCTTGATCAGTGCTTCTGGGAAAGGGGGTCATAGCATATGCCCTGACATTGGATTCTGTAAAGAAAACCATCTTTGCCAGCCAAGCATGACCAGAAATTTGTTAAATTAACAGTCTCTGGGGAAGCTCGAGTTTCTGCTGCACAAATGTTCTGGCTAAGGAGGTAGCTGTGTGGAAGGAGAGGGATTTGAGCCCTAGAATGCCTTCCAGACTCATAACTGCCTCGGAGAGTCCAGGCAGGTCCCTCACCTTCCCACAACTTCCAACAATTCTCAAATACTTCATGACTAGGTGTAACTTCTGAGTCTTCAGGACAGCTCAGAAGACCTGTGGGTCTAGACCAAGCCTGGCTCGGCTCCTTCATACACCAGATGGCAGACCTGGTGATAGGCCATCTCTTTTTGCCTTAAGGTTAAATATGTTCTTGAGGTGTTAGACTTTCATTTTGAACCTTGCCCAAGTCTGTGGCTGGAGAGACCAGTTCCTTGATAAAGTGTTTGTCTTGAAAATATAATAACTGGAGTTTACGCTCTACAGCCCATGTCCAAAGCATGCTGGACCTGCTGCTACACACATGTAGTTCCTGTACTGCAGAGATGGCAATGGTGAAATCCCTGGGGCTCTCTGGACATCGCACTTATCCTACTTGGTGAATTTTAGATCAGTTAGAGACTTGATCTGTAAATAAATAAATAAACAAGCAAACAAGCAAGTATAGAATGCAGAGGATGGAGTGCCTGAGGACCACAACCTTGTCCTCCGCATATCTGGACATGTGCACACAGATACACACACACACACACACACACACACACACACACACACACACACACACACGAGCATGTATGCTCACTCTCTCTCTCTCTCTCTCTCTCTCTCTCTCTCTCTCTCTTCCTCTCTCCCCTCTCTCTCTCTCTCTCCTTCTCTCCCCCTCCCTCCCTCCTTCAGGACCAGAGAGAATGAGTTAGGTACTTTCGGTTAGCTGGTGGATCAGCTGGGGCTGGGTGTCACCAGGGCAAAGAAAGGGTGCCACAGAGGAAAGCTGATCACTTTCATCCTCTGCAGGCTGGCCTGGGCCTGTCCTCCTAGGCTAGGTTTCACAGGTGTTTGAATGAACTCTTAAAGGAGTGTGGATGCAGATAAGACTTGAGGTTCCACAATTATCATACCCCAGCACTAAAAATGTTGCTTAGTGCTGCAGAGAGGGATCATCGGGTTGCCAGGCTGGACAAGGAATGGTCTCAGGTCCTCCCTGATGCCCTCTGTGCGCCTTGCTGTCCCCCTGCTTCCAAGAGCTCTATACTCTGCCTGCTCCTTGGTTTGGTCTCAGCCCCATTACACGGGAGGAAAGTCTGCAGCCAGTGCCAGGGTTGGTGGGATGGCAGGTGTGAGTCTTCATCTGGAATCTCTGCTATGTTCAATATTAGTGCCCCAGCCATAGTCATACAGACTGGGGGGTCGGGGGGTGGCAGTCTAGAGAGCAGATGACCAGCCAGCCCTGAGTGTCTGTTCACAAATCACCCTCAAGCCTATGCCAAGCCTGTCTCTGAGTCCTGACACACCCGTAACCATGTCAAAGGAGCATGAGTGTCTTTTTACCTAACACCCTCAAATATAAAAGTCTAGTACTTTTCTAGATTCTTTTCAAGCTCTGTGCTGCTAGAGGCTAGCCCCCCAAGCAATGGTACCTCCACTTCCCTCCCCTTATCAAGGATCTCACCCCGTCATCAAGCATCATGAAATCAAAGTGTGATTCCTAAAATGCACAAGGATATGTGATTAACAGAAGACATGAGACCCAGACTACCATGTTCCTTTGCTCCAGGCTGGACCACTCTAGGTCACTTTCTTACCCTTTCTTTGATTCTTCTCTGTGCTGCTTCATAACTAGAGATAAAGATAAGAGTTGAGGAACATGCTAAGTCTGGCAGAGCCAGCATGGAATGGCAACGACTCCTTTTCCCTGGAAACTTCTTGTGATGTAACTTCCGGGAAGAAATAATCAAATCCTGTGTATTTAATGGATGAACAAACTGTATTCGCATCTGTGCTTGGTATTTATTCTCCAGTTATGAAGGACCTGTCCCTTCTTCTACAGCCTTGTTCCCAAAATGACACCTCACCCTCCCACTCCACTCATGGGGAGCTACCTGGCATTCTTTCTGCACAGGATAGTTTTGCCTCTTAACCATTGATCAAATTTCTCTTATTTTCTTTTTCCTATCTGGGACCTCCTGACCTACTCTTAACCTAGGTAACCTCTATTCAGACTCCAAGACCCATTCTTCATTGCCTCTTCTTATGATAGTATAACTGACTTCCCCACAGTTCTGAGTGAATTAATCACTACCAGTCTATAAAATTGAGCTTGACTGACAGAGGGTGACCCCACTTTACTGGTAACCATCTCTCTGTGCCTGATTCTCCTCATGAATTAAGTGAAGCATGTTAACAGAACACGATGAAAAATGAGGTGGTATATATAAGTGTGGTCACTCAGAACAGCTCAAAATAAGCATGCACTCCGTGTTGTCATGCCCCAAGAGATAATAAACGTGAAAGTTCTGTGCAGGGTGTCACATGCCACTCAGGGCCACCTAAACCAGTGTGAGTCTGTTGATTATCAACCCCTGAAGTGTGCTCCGGTCCCTCCTGAGTCTGCATGAAACCCTAAGAACCCTGCCTGTTTGCAGTATAGAAGGGGTACCAGACAGGGTTGACTCCCTTGAGTTCTCTGGTAATGAGGCCTAAGTGAGTGCCTCCCACTCTTTGCACTCAGTTTCTGCACATGTAGCACAGGACCATTCTCAGAATAAAGTATAGTGACAGATGGAGTACCTGGCCCCGCATCTGGCATCAGAATTCTTACCCCACCCTTCCCTTGGCCTCCCAGCCCCCACCCCATCATTTTCCTTTCAGCTCATCAGTGTAGCTGGGGTGAGGGGGATTCTGATCTCTTTGTGAGTGAGAGCAGACTGCATCCCTAAGGAATCAAGAAACCAAGCTGTTCTCACCCAGGGCTAAGGCCTTGGAGCCCTTCAGAAAGAGAGGCCTTGTTTGTACTGTGCTTTTTCTAGAGAAAGGTCTCTGCAGTGCTGAGTTCTCCAACTGGGTTGGGCTTGCCTACACTGGGAATGATAAGGACTTCTTCCCTCTGCCCTGCAGCCTGTCACCTCTGGGAGGAAAGGAAGACTTTCAGCCAGTTCCACCTAGTAGGGAGCCTGGTCGCTCAACCCTCAGTGCAAACAGTCTGTGCAGCCTCCAAAAGTAACCAGGAGCCCCCTGCTCATCTCTGAAAAATTATCTCTTTGCTTGCAAAAAAAAGAAGCTAATGAAGATTCAAGTTGATAAGTTCTGGGGCCCTAGGGAAGTCAGAAGGTAATGAAAATAATGCCATCCATTTATCCTGAGTGTGAGAGAGAGGAGCGTGGAAATAACAAAAACAATCACAGGGCACCGTCGTCATCACTGGCCAGGCCTTAACACTGACAAGGCGATAGTTGTTCACATCTTTTCAAGTGTTTTCTAGTCGTCACTAATTTAAATGGCAAAACAATTCTATAAGGAAGGGATTGTTATTACCCCATTTTCCATATGAAAACAAAAATTTAATTTCACCTGCCACGAACAACAGTTAATGGTGGACCAGGCCCTAAAGCTGGGTGATATGGCTTCGGAGGCCATTGTGACCTTGATCCCAAAGGAAAGTCCTCAGAGTGGCTACACATCTACAGCTAGAATGTGCTCCTTGTTTCACTCTGGACTCATACAATTTTGACTTTCCTAAGAGGAGAGCAGAGAGCGGAGGAAGAAATAAAGAGACCCCATTCAATCAGAACAGAGAGGTAAGATTTGCTTTCTGTAGGCCATCTAGGGATGGGGTGGGTCCCCTTCCTCCTGCACACACCACACACTCCACTCAGAGAGTCTTGGTATTTTTAGTTCCGCCTCTGGTTGCTGCCCACAGTCCTCCATGTTCCGTCCTTGTAGATGCAATGACCCCCCCTCCTCCGGCATCAGCAAAGTCTCCCTGCCCTAACCGGTGTCTTTTCCTGTTTTCTAAAGACTTTTGTTGGATGTGGTGTTCATTCCAACCTCATTTAAAACTGCTATTACATCTCCCAAGATCCTCCTCAGCTGAACTCTGGGGCTCTGAGTAGACATGAGTTTTTAAGGGAACTCTGTACTCAGAAGAGAGTTTAAGGAAGGGAGAGGAGACAAGATTGTGCATGCCTCTGAGGTGTTTCTCCACCAGGAAACAGGATGCAAGGACAGACACTTCCTCTCTCTCCACAGCATGTCCATGCGGGCTTGCCCCTTTATTATTATTACACCAACAACTGTGGCCAAGCATGTTGCATGAAATCCCAGCCCAGACACAAAGTCTGCTTCCTCAGTTTCTTCAGGAACCAGGGCCTCCTCTTTCTTTTTCTTCCATGCCCTGTAACACTTCCTTAACCCCAAGTCAGATGACAGTAACACTCCCTCTCTCCCTGCTCTGTCTCTCATTATCTCTATTTCTCTCTATCTCTCTCTGAGAGCCACTCTGCTGCAGGTGGGGAGAGGGAAAGTGGAAAAAATGCCCAGCTTCTTTTTAAGGGCTTACACTAGAGGCCACAACTTTGTTGGATGCATCTATCAGCAAGGGAATCTGGGAAATGTAGTCTTTGACTGAAAAGTAACAGTCCAACTAAAAACTCTGGAGAATGAAAGGTTGGGGAGACCACATTGAGGGACAATTGGCATAGAGTGTGGGAAATACCCAGCACACATAAGAAGCTAGGAACGTTAGGAAAGTATCATTTCGTTCTTCTGTTGACAGTGTCCTCCATGGTGGCAAATGTTCTCTGACTCTGTGGCCTGTCACTAAGGTGAAACAATTCCAGGCTGCATCCACTATTCCTAGACGATCCCATTTAGCTTTTCAGAGCCTGTTTGCCTGTCCCAGTTGAGCTGAGACCCCAGATCCTGGAATAGAGAGGTCCTCCAAATGCCCTGCTTGGCTGCCAGCACCACCATGCCATGAAATCTGTACCCTCAGGCACTCAACTCCCTGCCCATGCTGCCTGCTTTTCCTGTGTGCTGCAGGAGTTTGTGGAAAGAATGTTCTGGCATTAGGGGGTGAAAGTCAAAATAGTAATTACAGGAACATCTGTTCCTGAGTGGAAAGCATGTCCCCTGCACACCAGGAGACATGCTTGCACAGCTCAGCAAGCTGATGTTCAAATGGAAGAGAATGTTCTGGAAGGAAAGGATAATGGACCTAGCCAAGGGAGGCTCGGCTTCCTGGTAGGATGCTGTGCAGTGCTAAAAAAGCAGAGAGGAAGAAGTAGGGGGGCAGGGAGGAAATGAATAAGTGATTGTGCGTGGGGATGGACGGGGAAAGAGTAAAGAGTGAGCGGGTTAATGAAGTGAGTAGATAAAAAATGATAAGCACAATGCATCAGTGAATGCATCAGTGAATGAATATATTAAGAAGCCAGCAAGTGGGTAGATGAGTAAATATGTGATGATAAAAATGTGGAGAAATGAATATGAATGAATGGGTGAATAAATGAATGAATGAATGAATGAGTAGTTGAATGAAGAAGTGGAGTGATAATAAGCAATGAGTGACTGAGTGAATGAGCCGATGGTTCTGTTATCTTATCACTGGGACAAGCCAGCAGAGTGTGATGGTGAGGAAACAGCTTAGTCCTTTAGGATTGCAGTTCTATGTAGAGGTGATGCTACCTCCTGCACAGGATGAGAACAAAGATGGCCCCGTAGACATAGATGGTTATTTTCACCATATTGATCTGGTGTTCTGTCAATAGAGTCAACTTAGAATCAGTAGTCAGGGTAGACTAGGATAAGCTACAGTGAGAACATCCCCAAACTTGGCCTAATTGACACACCAAGATTCATTTCTTCTCA